>NEWO01001437.1:22598-46106 GCA_003013225.1 Phalaenopsis aphrodite | reverse complement strand
AAAACCGCCGATCTCACCGTTGGCGGCCTCGAGGGCACCATCGGTGGGTCTTCTAAATTATTTAATCTAGAGTCTCGGGAAACTCTCTCTGTCGGTGCCCTAGTTCAAATCTTCACATTTTGGTCCTTTTTGCTCAAATTCGCTCCTTTTTGCATCTTTTTGCTCCAATGACCCTAATTCATCATTCCTGCAACAAAACATTAAAAATACCTTTCTTTAAAGTGCAATATCATCAAAAATTGTATAAAATAGGTATGAAAATCTCAACATATTTTTCTTTGATCACCTAATACTGTAACTCTTCAGTTATAGAAGATGTATTAGTAAAAGTGGATAAATTTTTTTTCTCTATAGACTTTATAGTATTAGATATGGAGGAAGGTAAAAAAATTCCTATTATTTTGGGGAGACCATTTCTTGCAATAGGGACAGCTGTGAAATGATAATAAAAAGAATTTTAAAGATTATTTTGGGGAGAGCATTTTTTGCAAAAGGGATAGTAATGATTTAGGATAAAAGTTACTGATTATCTAAGTAATGAGCAATTTAAAAAGAATTTTAAAGAGAAATTAAAGCAAGAAGAATTTACTGAAAATGAGGATGAAATAAAAGAAGAAAATATAGATTATATTCAGGATAAATTTGAAACTTTAGATTTGTTGGAAAATGATAATAAAAATCTTATTCCTTCAAGTATTAAACCACCTGAACTTTAACTAAAAGTATTCCCTGCTCATTTAAAATATGTATTTTTAGGGGATTCATCTACATTATGTGTTATTGTTTCTTCTGAGTTAACTGAAATTCAAGAATAAAAATTAATAGAAATGTTAAAATATATAAAAGACTTTTGGATGGACTTTAGCAGAAAATTAAAGGAATTAGTTCTTCAATTTGTATGCACAGAATTTTATTAGATGAAAAATGTGAACCTAAAGCTGATCCTCAGAGGAGATTAAACCTCATAATGAAATAATTTGTTAAAAAAGATGTTTTAAAATGGTTAGATGTTGGAATTATATATCCCATTTCAGGGAGTGCTTGAGTAAGCATAATTCACTGTGTTCCAAAGAAAGGAGGAGTCCGTTGAAGAAAATGAGAAAAATGAATTAATTCCAATAAGACAAGTTATTGGTTGGTAAATTTGTATAGATTATAAAAAATTAAACTTGGCTACCAGAAATTATCACTTTCCTTTACCCTTTCTAGATCAAATGTTGGATATATTGGCTGTAAATAAATATTATTATTTCTTAGATGGATATTCTAGTTATCATCAAATTTCAATTTCTCCTGGGGATCAATATAAGAAACATTTGTCTGCCCTTATGGAACATTTGCTTTTAGTAGAATGCCTTTTGGACTATGCAATGCACCTGCAACATTTCAAAGATGTATGATGCCAATATTTAGTAATTTGATTTAACATGGAATGGAAGAATTTATGCATGATTTCTCTATGTTCGGGACCTCATTTGATTTATGCCTAAATAATTTAGAAAAAGTTCTAGAATTATGTGAAAAAATCAACCTAGTACTAAATTGGATAAAATGTCAATTTATGGTTGTAGTAGGAATTGTACTTGGACATAAAGTTTCTGAAAAATAGCTTGGAAGTAGATCCTACAAAAATTCAATTTATTAAAAAATTACCACTACTAACTACGGTCAAAGGAGTAAGAAGTTTTCTGCGACATGATGGATTCTACTGACATTATATAAAGAATATTTCAAAAATAACTATGCCATTGTGCCAACTTTTAGAAAAAGATACGAAATTTGATTTTAATGAGGAATGCATAAAAGCATTTGTACTATTGAAAGAAAAATTAATCACTGCACTTATAATAGTACCACCTGATTGGGAAAAACTATTTGAAATAATGTGTGATGCTAGTAATTATGCTATTGGAGTTGTTTTAGGACAAAGCCACAAAAATATTTTTAAAGTAATATATTATGTTAGTAAAACTCTGAATGATGTTGAAATTATTTACACTACTACTAAAAAAGAGTGATTAGCTATTGTCTATGCCTTTGATAATTTTAGACCTTACTTAATTGGAACTAAATGTATATTACATAGAGATAATTGTGTTATTAAATATTTAATGCAAAATAAGGATGTTAAACCAAGGCTAATTAGATGGATACTTCTATTGCAAGAAAATGATTTTTCTGTAGTTTATAGAAAGGAAAATGACAATCAAATAGTTGATCATTTGTCTAGACTAGAAAAAGAAATATTAACTAATTTTGCAAATGAAATTTTCAAAAATTTCCCTCATGAACAATTATATAGTATTGATGAAATAGATAAATCATGGTATGCTGATATAGTAAATTATATTAAAAGTGATATTCTACCACCAGATATTAAGAATCAATAATTAAAGAAATTTATATATGATTAAAAATTCTATTTCTAGGGTGACCCATATTTCTATAATTAATGTAAAGATCTAATTATTAGATGGTGTGTATCTTATGAAGAAACTCAACAAATAGTTGAAAGATATCATGATTCTGAATTTGAAGGACATTTTGGAACAAATAAAACTGCTTATAAAATTTTGTAAGCTGAATTTTATTGGCCTACTCTTTTTAAAGATGATAATGAATATATTAAAACATGCATTTAATGTCAACAAGTAGGAAATATTTATAGAAGAAACGAAATGCCCCTAAATTACACATTGTAAGTTGAAATTTTTTATGTGTGGGGATTAGATTTTATGGGACAATTATACCTTCATTTAGAAACTTATATAAATTACTTATTGTTAATTATATGTCCAAATGGATTAAATTTGTTGATGAACCTAAATGTGATGCTCGGAGTGTTTCAAAATTTTTAAATAAAAATATTTTTATAAGATATGCAATGCCTAGAGTAACTATTACTGATGGAGGATCCCATTTTAATATACGAGATAAAAAACATTGATAAGAAAAAATGATATTATGCATAGATTCTCTACTACTTATCATACTAAGACTAGCAGTCTAGTAGAAATATCAAATATAAAACGAATTTTAGAAAAAGCTATAAATCCTTATAAATTGGGTTGGTCTGCTGATCCCAACACTGCTTATATGCAACAGTATAACAATAATTTTGATTATATTTTTCACTTATATTTCCTTATTTCGCAACAAAACCAAAAACTTGATCCTCAAGAAAAATAAGAATTTAACTTTTATATTATATATATTGGGATACTACGCAAGTATACACATTGTTATTAAGTATAATAGGACTTTTTTAATTAAGACCTGAATATCAAACCCACAAGGAAGATATGCAATATGCACTTTTTAGAAAATTTTCTATTTTTAAAAAGATAATTATTTAAACTAAAGATATTTTTGCAGTAAAGAAAGTTTAAATATTTTTGGAAATTTTAATATTTTGACAAAAACAGTACAAACTTAAAAAGATAACTTGAGTTTTTATAAAAGAAAAGCACTAAATATGAAAATATCTTTCTTCTTAGCATGAATCAGTAATAAGTATAGGAATTTTTTTGTGGATGTATGTATATTGTGTTGTACCAAATAGGAGCAATAATATTCTTTACCATTACTAGAGATGCTATAAAGAACATTGGCTAATTTAAAGTTTGAATAGTTCTGAAGACCGGCTAAGCAGGGAAGATACTAGCTCTCACTCTAGAGTTCCCTCGATTCCCTCCACATGGGGGCTAAAATATCGTATCAGTACATAAAACAATAAACCAAGTTGGTGGATTTAACCTATCACTTTAAAGTCCTCTAACTCTACACCCTTCAATGAATATTTCCTTATTTATTTGCACTTAATCATATGAACTACATTCTCATTCGTACATTTTCATGTGATTCCTTCCAATTATTGACTAAGACAATACCATCCCAGTTCTTACATGTTCTCACAAAAAATTTTAACATCTCGATTGGTCAATCAAGAAGTAAATGAAGTATATGGATGTAAATCATGAAAACTTCTTCTAACTCTACAAAACTTCCATCCAACACTTAATTACTTGTCATTTTAAGAAGAAGGATAAAGAAAACTACTCAAAATCCATGGAGAAAACAAAACCACACTTTAGTTTTATAGTAGAAATCATTGTCAAACCAACAACAATTCTCAATAAAAGCAGTCTACACTAAAAGTAGTCTAAAACAAAAGATAAAAACCCCAATTTGGTTCAGTTGATTGGAAACTAATGCAAGATTGTTAGCCCTTAAGGGAGGAGTATTGGGAGCTCTAGAGTGCCAACTGTTATCCTCTCAGCCTAACCACAGAATTAGGGACCAAACTCTGGATTAGCCAATGTTCCTTATAACACTCGGAATAGGGTAAGGAATATGATTGCTTCTATTTGGCATAAAACATTTTTTATTTAATTTCAAATGATTTCAATTTCTTGACAAACCATATACTCATTGTAAAGGGGAATAATGCTTTCTTAACTTTGAACATTCCATCACAATAAAAACTTTATTTAATTTTTTCAATTTTACTTTGCAAAGTTTAATATTTATTTTAATTTAATTTCTATAATCTTACACCTACATTCTAATTAGCATTCACCTGAGTAGTCAATTTTCAAACTTCACACTTTACTTTCATTTTTTTTGCTTTATTATAAGATTATTTTAATAATTTACATTAGGATTTTCTAACGTCCGTGAGGGATCAATATCTAGGTCTCCATTAGAGCTCTTTATTACTTGAGCAATACATATACTACATTAATATTTAGGAGAGATCTGACAGCTTGAAAAGAATTTTAAAAGTTAAATTATATTAATAAAGTATTTTTGTTAGGCTCATATTGCATATTTATTCTAAGTTTCCCTGCATCAAGTTTTTGGCGTTGTTAGGTGGTGTCAACTTCATAAATAGTTGCATATACAAATCTTTGTATCAGCTGCACTTTCTCTATTTATTGCAAGCATCAAGCCAAATTTAAAAGTGAAGATTGGCTTATATCTCAACATTTTTCTGCAAAAAGCAGAAAAATATCAGTGCGCTGAAATTTAACACGAACAAGAACAAAATGAAACATTTCTTAAAAAAAAAATTTAACTTACAAATTTTATTTATCCAATTTATTTTAATTAAAATTTAAAAATAGAAACAAAAAATAAGAAACAAAGTGGGCAAATTCTAAAAATTTTCAATTTATTGAGGTTAATTTATTACAAAATTTTGTACCTAGTAGATGCTTGACCAAATAAATAACCCTGGAACAATCAAAACTTCAAAAAATTGATTTCAAGAAATGTGATGTCGTGTAATATGTTTTTAAATAGCGGTTATTGACAGACAACAAAGGTCTTTCTCCTTGGAAATCCACCAGCTGATAAGCTCGTCCTGAATAGACATTCTGTATGACAAATTACCCCTCCCAAGTTGGTTCAAATTTTCCACCAATCTTGCAACATGCAAGAATAGGTCTTTAAGAACCAGTATGAGGTCACCAACTTTGAACGCCCTTGGGCAGACCAATTTTTCATGAGCCTACACCATCCTCGTTTGGTAGAGCTCCAAATGTTGTTGTGCTTCTAATCACTTTCCCTCGAGACTCTTCAATTTTTCAAGCCTGATTTTCACACTTTCTTTAATTATAATTTAATTAGCGACGACGACTCTGAGAGATGGTGTCTGGACTTCTTGAAGAAGTACAGCCTTGGAACCATACACAAGTGTGTAGGGTGTTGATCCCTATTGATACTTTCACTTTTATTTCCTTACTTTATAACAAAACCAAAAACTTGATCATGAAGAAAAAAAAAATTAACTTTTAATTTATATATATTGAGATACCACGCAAGTATATGTATTGTTATCAAGTAATATGGGACTTTTGAATTAAGACCTGAATATCGAACCCACAAGGAATTTATACAATATGGACTTTTAGAAAACTTTATATTTTTAAAAAGGAAATTACTTAAACTGAATATAATTTGCAGTAAAAAAAATTTAAATATTTTTGGTGTTTTTAATATTTTGACAAAATAATAACAACTTAAAAAGATAACTAGAGTTTTGTAGATGAAAAGCACTTGAAAAAAAAATATCTTTCTTTTTTATCATGAATCAGTAATAAGTGTAGGAATTCTATTATGGAAGTATGCAAATTGTGTTGTGCCAAATAGGAGCAATAATATTATTTACCCTTGCTAGAGTTACTATAAAGAACATTGGCTAATTTAAGGTTTGAATAGCTCTGAAGACCGACTAGGTAGGGAAGATACTGGCTGTCACTCTAGAGTTCCCTCGATTCCCTCCACTTGGGGGCTAACATCTCGTATTAGTAACTAAAATAATAAACCAAGTTGGGAGCTTTAACTTGTCACTTTAAAGTCCTCTAACTCTACACCCTTCAATGAATATTTCCCTATTTATTTGCACTCAATCATATGAACTACATTCTAATTCATACAACCTCATGTGATTCTTACCAATTGTTGATTGAGACAATACCAGGCTGGTTCTTACATGTTCTCACAACAAAGTTTAACATTTGGATTGGCCAAATAAAGAAGTAAATGAAGTGCATGGATATAAATCATCACAACTTTTTCCAACATTAAAGATCAATACTCTCCATAATTTTCATCTAAAACTTAATTACTTATCATTTTAAGAAGAAAGATAAAGAAAACTACTCAGAATCCATGGAGAAAATAAAACAACACTTTAGTTTAAAAGTAGAAGTCATTGTCAAACCAACAACAAGTCTCAATTAAATCCAAAAGTAGTCTCAAAACAAAAAGATAAAAACTTATCTCACGTTCTCCACCAAACTCTTGAAGTTACTTTGAATCTCTTCTCTTTACAATCATTCAAAATAAAATAATAAAAAGGATAATATAAAAGTAATAGTGGCCAGAAAATCTCTCCAACTAACTCACCAAATTTATGAACTTTCAAAACATTCTAAGTATTTTCAAGACTCTTTTCAAAGTCCTCTCTTCTTTCTTTTATAGTTTTCCAAAAGGTGTCTTGGAAACTCTTCAAAATGAGTCTAGATTCGATGTATTTTCCCAAGAGAAGCATCCTTTCGTGATAATTTTCGTCCATGGTGGTTATAACCACCTATTAAGCCAATGGGTGCCTGAAAAACTTCTTCAAAATTCTTATAAACCAACTTTACTCCTCTAGTAATTTCCATTGTCAATTAAGCGCGGGACCTCTGGTGCTTAGGCGTAGCCTTCTCTTTTAACCGGTGCTTAAGCGTCGGATCTGGCGCTTAGGCACCAAAAATCATTTCCACATTTTTCACATTTTTGCTCCAAATTTGATCTTTTTTCACTCCTTTAAGCATTTTTCACCATTTTGTTTGTATCTTCAAGAAAAACATAAAAATACCTTCCATTAAAGTGCAATATCTCAAAAATAGATATAAAAATGTGTCAAAAAACACTATATATTTTAGGTGTATCAAAATCCCGCAAACTTAAAATGGTACTTGTCCTCAAGTGACACTTCAATCTTTAAAAACTACATATGTCTGATATGTATATGAGTTTCTTTAGGAGTTACTAAAATTTAGATTTAGAAATATAGCAGTCTACTTTAGAAAAATATTCAGTAAATGAGACCAACTTAAAGTTTAGAAATTCTTAAAGTTAAGAAAGAAGAAAATATGAGTTCCTATCTAATTCAGAAATGTATTGTAGATTTTCCAAATTTAGAATTTAATTCTTTTATTGTCTTCGCTTAAAAATTTTCATTAAAAATAATTTTACTTACTATATTATATCTATAAGCTTAAGAGTTTCTCAAGTCTTATACTTTAAAAAGATCAAATGTAGAACCAATTTTTGATTAGGCACTGATCCTCAAGCTTCACCTTACTAATTTTTTTCTCTTTTTCTTTTTTCTTTATCTTTTCTTTTTCTTTTCTTGCTTCTTTTTCTTTTCTTTTTCTTTTCTTTCTTTTTCGGGCAAGGATTACTATATCTGGAGAGGCCTTTAATGATTTTGAATTCCACTTCTCCTTTCCTAAAGCAAAGTCTTGATATAAGTCTTTTACATAAATATAATAACAGTTTTGAAAATTATTTTAATAAAAATAATTTAAGTATTAAAAATAAAAGTCTAAATTATCTAAATTATTCAAAAATTCAATTTTTCTTACTAGAGATAGTTATTTATATTAATCATTTTCTCATCTAAAAACTTTTTAACTTAAAGTTTTTCTTCATTACTAAAAAATTTTAACTAAATTTTCTTACTCGTCTCTAAAATCAAATTTTACTACCCTAATATAACTTCATATACATAATCATTTTTTTTCTTTGCAAATCAAATTCACTTGTAGCACATTTGAGAACAAATAAAATTCCAGTTTTTAAAATATTATTCATCCCACCAAACTTAATTTTTTAACAGATTAAATAGTTTAGCATTAGATGTAAAATAACATGCTAACAGGAAATTTAAACCCTAATCATACAAGTATAAAACTAAAAACATGAGTAAAATTAATTTTTGATCAAATTTTCTATATTTTCATTTTACTTTAACATGTATAGATTCAATAGACTTTTAAACAGTGTGTATAAACATAAAAGCAAACATACACACTACTGACATCACAATCTTAACATAAAGACAAACTTGTAAACATGATAAAAGAAAAATAAAGGGTAGCAGTTTCTAAATTTTAATTTTAAGATCTAAGATAGCAAGATTTTTTACTTTATAATAGATATGAAATTAAGTTAGTCTAAACTAACTAAATCACAAAACTAAACACAAAACAATAGTTACTACCCTAAAATTTAAAAATAAAATACTAAATACCACAAACATCATAATAACAATAAAACATAAAAGTCCAAAGTACAACATAGTCCAAAACAACAGACAGATGCAAATGTAGCAAGCCCAGATCACATAGTTCATCTCATACTACAATCATAAAATAAATCTCTCAGCTCTACTGTTCATCCTCAAAATCACCACTGTGCCATTTTTCTACAGGCTCATAATCAGGATATTGAGGATATGGAGGAAATTGCACTCCTGGGTCACCTCTAATCAGGCTCTCCAAAGATGAGTGGAATTTCTTTTCATAATCACTCTTCCTTCTATTATAACTATTAGTATGATCTGCAAAATGCTCTAAATTTTGTACCTTATTAGCGGTAAAATTGATATTATCCATCATCTACTGTTCATCCTCAAAATCACCACTGTGCCATTTTTCTACAGGCTCATAATCAGGATATTGAGCATATGGAGGAAATTGCACTCCTGGGTCACCTCTAATCAGGCTCTCCAAAGATGAGTGGAATTTCTTTTCATAATCACTCTTCCCTCTATTATAACTATTAGTATGATCTGCAAAATGCTCTAAATTTTGTAACTTATCAGCGATAAAATTGATATTATCCATCATCTTCTGCAATAACTCATCTCAGGTAGTATTTGACTCACCTTGAGATGTAGAAGCACGTGAAGTAAATGGTCTAAATGAAGAAGCAGCAGAGGTAGATGCAACAGACGTTTTAATTCCATAGCTCCTAAAAAATCCTCCTTTCCAACCAAAAATTGAATGCTCAGGATAAGTCTTCACATTCACCTTTGTGATGGGCTTTAGAGGTAACAAAACTTCCTCCCAACTATCATACTTAACCCCAGCCTGCTTGCACAAATAAAAGATCAAGGAAGAAAATCCCAGACTTGCAGTTGTAACAGTTGTATCAAAACTGATGATAGTCTGACAAATCAAAGCTCCATTGTTTATGAGCTTTCTCTCTTGAATACAATAGTTCAACGTCGCTCTTTCTCTGGTCACTTCACTGAGATGATTGGTCGGAAGCAGAAAAGCAGAAATGAAATAGTGTCAGGCCTTGGAAGGTGCACATAACTTTGAATGTGGGAAATTTACTCTCCTCTCATTGGTAATCTTCCAAATTCCTCTCCTAATAGTAAAGTATGAAATAATCTCGTCTAACTCCGCTTCAGTAGGACTATAATTTGCCAAAAAAATAAATTATCCGGTGGTAAATGGTAAAACAAGTTGATTACCTCTGGCAAAAAAGGTAGTAACTTTCTTCGAACCATAACTCAATTGTCTTCAGCTTCAGGGAGATTTGCGTAGAACTCCCTCACAACTGAAATCACTGCGACAGCGGAGAAGCAACAGAATTGTTCCCACCGTCGAAGAACAATTAAATCTTCCACTTCTCCACAAACTAAACTTCCCAAGCAATTTCCATATATTTTTCCTCATTTTCCCCATGAATACTGAATTCAAATATCTCCAAATGTGCTCAAAATACGTGGTGAAAATCCAAAATTTTTGCATAGAAGTAAAGCTCTTACCTCAAGGAATCCAAATCTAGCAATTTTTTCTTAATTCCACTAAGAAATCTTCACTTAATGGTGTGTCAAGCCCTTAAAAATCGTGATTTTAAGAGGTAGAAGATGATGGGATGCGTTAAAAATGGAGTTTTTGGACCAAATTTCACTTTTAACCATTCGCGGACCCGTTTTTGTGAACCGGCGCTTAAGCGCGGGTAAGTGGCGCTTAGGCGCCTGCCTCTCAGATTAGCTCGCGCTTAAGCGCGAGATGTGGCATTTAAGCGTGAGATGTGGCTCTTAAGCACCAGTGCATTATTTTTGAAATCTTCAAATTTAAGTAAAATGCACTATTTGCCTAAGTAAACCACCCCTAAATGGTCTCATAGCACTTCATTGACTATTTTCAACTTCCTATAACTCCCCTTTCTCTCAAAATTTTCCTTAATAAATATTTCAATTTGAGGGTAAAACAACACAACATTTTTAGAAAAACAAACTTATATTAATTCATAAATAAGTATAAATACTATTGACACTTAATTTTCACTCTAAATAGTCTCAGATGAGAAAATTTTCTTAAGTAAAAAACACTTAACACGCATTCACAATCAAACACATAAGTAAAATAAACACTGTCACATGTCTTAAACACTAAAAACACTTAAAAACAATGACTTTAATCATACAAAAACAAACATAGAACTTAATTCCATTCTTCATTAGAAGGAACAAATTTAGGTCTTTCATTAGTCTCTCCAAGGGCAACAGGAATATAAAGTTGATAAAACAGACGGTGGTGACGTACTCTGATGCACTCTTATTCAATCCATTTTTGCTTAAGAAACATCTCCTTATCCGCATGAATCTCCAATACCTTAGTCTCTAGTACAAACATGATATTTTGAATTTTGTTGATCTTCTCTGATATCCCTTCAATAATAATGGCTAAGAAACTGTTATACATTTCTTGTTTATTTTGACTGATGAATTTATTCCTCATGGTCACTTCCTTCATCTTCAAATCCATCTCCCATGAAGACATCATCTTAAAATCTCTCTCTCTTTTAGACTTTAGGGCTAGAAATGATCTGGGGTTAAATTCCTTCACTAAACCCTTCTATTTATAGGCCTAAATTCTTCCAATAACTCCAAAACACATTTAGAAACTGCCAAGACACATTTTTGCAAACTTCTGGGCAATTTTTTCTTCTAGAATATCAATTTTGCACATGTTTTTAAACTGTCGTGCTTAACCGGCGGATTTAGCGCTTAAGCTTCAGTGCACATTTTTGCACAAGTCAATTTAACGTCCAAATTCTCATTTTAATATGTCCAAATCACTAATTTAAGTTTTAAAATCAATACTAACACATAGTAGTTTCAAAAATACTACCCCAATTTTCATAATCAAACATAAAACATCAATAAAACAAAAACACACTGATATTTATGGATTCCCTCCCACAAAGTACTTAGTCTTACATCGTCAGCCTGACGTAACTAGCGCTTCCTCTGGTTGACCCAACATCATTCCATCATTAAACTTCTGCTGATTCTCTATGTAATAAGGTTTTAGTCTATGTCCATTCACTTTAAAGATTTTCTCAGATTTAGGATCCTTAATATCCACAACTCAATAAGGATAAACTTTCATTACAATAAATGGGTCGTTGATACACTAAAAATGTATGCATTTTTAGACCCATATTTTATACCTATTTTTAATGATATTACACTTTAATGGAAGGTATTTTGATGTTTACTGGCAGGTTATTGATTTTTAGGGCTTAAAGCAAAATGGATGAAATTTGGAGTCAAATGATGTTTTGGAAGGAATGCTCAGCGCCGGTAGCACCGACGGCGCAGAACAAATTAACACAAAGATTTTTTACTCGGTGTCGACGGCGCCAGACCAGCGTCGATGGTGCCAAAGGCAATGCCGAACTCGTTTCTAGAAGGTTTGATGTATTTGGATGATTTTTGAAGAGTTTTTGGAGGCACCTCTTGGAGAACCGACCTTGGGCTCTATTTGAGGCCGAATTTGATCAGAAAAAGTGTTCCTCTATGTTTTTCACTCCTCTACTTTCATTTTTCACTTCACGTCATTCCATTCCACTTCCATATTAGAGACAATTAGTGATTTTATTTTCGTAGTTTAGAGTTTTTGTGGTGCAATTTAGTGTGAAACTTTCTGTAAGAGTGTTGGAGAAGGAGAAAAGTGAGAGATATCTTCTTCCTGTATTTCTAAGGAAAGGCTACAAAGAATTTTCTTTAAGAAAAAGTTTTCAGATAAGTATTGTTTGTTTATCAATGTTGTATAAACTTAGTTTTATATATGAAATTTGTGTTTTGTTATTTCTTTCTCATGAAGTCTGAGTAGTTCCCTCTATCTTTCTCCCTACTCTGAGATATGGTGAAATGAAGTGGTAATATGAATGTGCCAATATTAAATTGTAAAATAAATTGTGATGATTTTTCAACTCCGTACTTAATTTACTTTTTGATCTCGCCAATTGAATTGTTAAAATGTGTTGTGAAACATATGATCCGTAAAATGGAGTATGAGTTCTACAATAGAGTAAGGATCACATTTAATTCCATGAAGGAGAACATCATTTATGGAATTAAGTGGAAATAAATAGAGAAATATTCTTTGTTGGGTGTAAAATTGGAGAACCTTTAGGGTGAGAGACTAAAATCTTCAATTCAGCCTTAGTGTTTAAGCACTGAAGCGAGAGCTCGCCTTAAGGGGAAGGGAAGTTGGAGCTCTAGTGTGGGAGTCGGTATCCTCCTAGCCTAGCCACGAATTTAGGGACTAAACACTGAGATTAGCCAATGATTTTCTATGCACTGTATCATGGTAGAGAATTAAAATTGCTCCTATTTGTCACAATACATATTATGAACATTTATCTCATCTCATTTTACTATAGCCTCATTGTAGTTGAAATGATGCTCTTTTACATAAGAATCTCCGTTATATAGACATAGTTAATAGATTAGAATTCACTGTTTTAAATTTTGCATATTGATTTGACAATATTTAGAAATTTAGTTTTGATTACATCTCAACAATTGAAATTAGTGATAGTGATTTCAATTGATTTTTTTGTGAATTTCCTAGCAAATTTGTCATTTCCAATTTAAACCTTTCTCGTAGGATCGATATTTGGGGCTTAAATAGAAACTTCATTATTGCTTGATAACGATACATATACTTGCATAGAATCTGAATATTAATTGATTACATTTAATTAAATTTATCACAATCTATCGCAATAAAAAAAGTCGGATCATGTTTTGGAGTCGTTGCGTGGGAAATGTAACGGTTGAATTAAGTTTTTTTGATAAATTAGAAAATTTAGCAATAATATATATCCCATAAAAAATTATTATTATTAAAAAAAATAAAAAGAAATTCAAAAATAAATATTTTTATTAGAGTATTTTACTTTGTTTGTCTTATTTTTTTATGCAAAATATTGGATCTGAATGTTTAGTACCTAATGATTCAGAATTAGAACATACTATTAGAAAAAATTAAAAACAACAAGGGGAAATTAAAAATTTACTAGAAATGGCGAATAACTTAGATAATCCAATAAATGAAAATCGACAAAGTCCTTTAAAAGATTATGCGAATCTGACAACAGATGAACTTCAATTGACTATTCAAAATCCTGATGTTGCTGCTAATTCATTTAGGCTTAAACATGATATTATCAAAATAATACAAAATAATCAGTTTAGAAGATCACCTATTGAAGATTCTAACTTACATCTTGCTAGTTTTCTTAAAATTTGTGCTACATTTAAAAATGACGGAGTGTCCAATGTTGCTGTTAGGCTTAGACTTTTTCATTTTTCATTAAGGGATAAAGCCAAGGCTTGGTTAAATTTGTTATCTTTTGGATCTATTAAAACTTGGGGAGAAGTATCACAAAAATTCTTGGCTAAATGTTTCCCCCCTTGAAAAACGCTAAGCTTAGAAATGACATTACATGTTTTAGTCAGTTTGAAGGGGAATCGATATATAAAGCCTGGGAAAGATTTAAAAATTTTCTTAGGAAATGTCCACATCATGCTTTACCAGATTGGTTAATAATTCAAAAATTTTACAATTGATTAGTAGGATCACTGAGATCTATTATAGATGTTGTTGCGGGTGGTTTATTAATGTCAAAACTTTTTGATGAAGCATATTCTTTAATTGAAGAAATGGCTACAAATAATTTTCAATGGCCCTCTGAAAGTGTAAATCCTAAGAGAGTAGCTAGTATTCATGATTCTAATGTAATGCCTATTTTGGCATCTCAAATTGCTGCTATTTCTAAAAAGATTGATCAAATGAGAATGAATTATTCTCAAGTACCCCAGTATTAGAGGAGAATTTACTAAGATAGATTATTGATACTCATTTATCTTATGAAACTTTAAATGCTAAAAATTATTGAAATAACAATCCCTAATCTAACTATTTTAATCTTAGTTGGAAAAATCACCCTAATTTTAGTTGAAATAATTATAATAATTCAGTGAATTCATCCGAAAATCTGAATAATCAAGGAAATCCTAATTTTTGACCTTATTATCCTCTGGGATTTAACTCCAACCCCAACCCACAAGTTAAGGAAAAGAAGTTGACGATGGAAGAAGTAATGTTGAATATGGGAAATCAAATACAGAATCAACGGGCTGCTATTAGAAATATTGAAAATTAATTAGGACATATTGCTACTGCACTTAGTAATTGACCTTATAGAATTTTTCTAAGTACTATGGAAGTTAATCCAAACAATCAAAATAAATAGCAAATTAAAGCTATTCATATACGAAGTGGAAAAGAAGTTGAAACAAGGATCTAAAGAGAAACTGAAGTTGATAAGGAAAAGGAAGAAAGGAAAATGATCAACAGGAAAATGACCAAACACAGAGTCCTGTAGAAAATCCATTACTACCATTTCCTCAAAGACTGAAACAGAAGAATAAAGATAAAAATTTACAAAATTTTTGGAAATCCTTAAGAAGTTAATGATAAATATTCCTTTTTTTTAAGCTTTTGAACAAATGCCAAGTTATGTTAAATTTATGAAGGATGTATTAAACAAGAAAAGTAAGTTTACAGATCATGAGACTCTTACACTTAGTGAAGTGTGTAGTGCTATTATTCAGAAAAAGCTTCATGAAAAAGTAAAAGATCCTGGTAGTTTTACTATACCTTATGCAATTGATGAAAAGTTTTACGGAAAAGCTTCATGTGATTTAGGAGCAAGTATCAATCTTATGCCTTTATCAAATTTTAAACATTTAGATTTGAGAGAAATTTTCCTTACTACTATCACTCTTCAGTTAGCTGATCGATCAATAACTTATCCAAAAGGAGTTATAAAAGATGTGCTAGTAAAAGTGGATAAATTTATTTTCCCTGTAGACTTTATAGTATTGGATATGGAGGAAGATAAAGAGATTCTCATTATTTTAGGGAGACCATTTCGCGCAACAGGGAGAGCTGTAATAGATGTGCAAAAAAGAGAGTTAATGATGAGAGTTAATGATTAAGAAGTGAGATTTAATATAGCAAAAGCTATGAAATATCTTGTAATAGAAAAAGATAATAAATGTTTTTGGATGGAAGTAGCTGATTATGTAAGTAATGAGCAGTTTAAGAATGAATTCGAAGATAAATTAAAGTAAGGAGAAATTTTTTATACTGAAAATGAAGTAAAAGAAGAAGATTTAGATTATATTCAAGGCAAATTTGAAACATTAGACTTACTGGAAAATGAAAGTAAAAATCTTATTCCTTCAAGTATTAAACCACCTAAACTTGAATTAAAGATATTACCTGCCCAATTAAAATATGTATTTTTAGGAGAGTCATCTACATTGCATGTTATTATATCTTCTGAGTTAACTGAAATTCAGGAACAAAAGTTGATAGAGATGTTGAAATAGTATAAAAAGACTTTTGGATGGACTTTAGCAGATATTAAAGGAATTAGTCCTTCAATTTGTATGCACAGAATTTTATTAGATGAACAGTATGAACCTAAAGCAGATCTTCAGAGAAGATTAAACACAATAATGAAAGAAGTTGTTAAAAAAGAGATTTTAAAGTGGTTAGATGGTGGAATTATATATCTTATTTCAGATAGTGCTTAGGTAAGCTCAATTCTCTATGTTCCAAAGAAAGGAGTGACTGTTGAAGAAAACAAGAAAAATGAATTAATAGCAATAAGGTAAGTAACTGGTTGGCGAATTTGTATTGACAATAGAAAACTAAATATGACCACCAAAAAAGATTACTTTCCTTTGCCCTTCCTATATCAAATGTTGGATAGATTGGTTAGGAACAAATACTATTTCTTTTTAGATGGATATACCAGATATCACTAAATTCCAATTGCTCAAGAGGATTAAGAGAAAACAACTTTTACAAGCCCATATGGAACATTTGCTTTTCGTAGAATGCCTTTTGGACTATGCAATGCACATACAATATTTCAAAGATGCATGATATAAATTTTTAACAATTTTATAGAGCATCGAATGGAAGTATTTATGAAAAATTTTTCTATATTTAGGACTTCGTTTGAGTTATGTCTTAATAATTAAGAAAAAGTTCTGGAGATATGTGAAAAAATCAACCTAGTCTTAAATTGGGGAAAATGTCAATTTATGGTTGCATGAGGTATTGTTCTTGGGCATAAAATTTTTGAAAAAGGTATGGAAGTAGATTCTACAAAAAATCCAAGTTATAGAAAAATTACCTCCTCCTAATAATGTTAAAGGAGTGAGAAGTTTTCTAGGACATGCTGCTTTTTACAGGCACTACATAAAGTATTTTTCAAAAATAACTGAACTCCTATGCCGACTTTTCCAAAAAAAAATATGAAATATGATTTTAATGAGGAATTCATAACAGCATTTTAATTATTAAAGAAAAAATTAATCACTGCTCCTATAATAGTACTACCTGACTGAGAGAAACCATTTGAAATAATGTGTGAAGCTAGTGATTATGTTATTGGGGCTGTATTAGGATAAAGGCACGATAAAGTTTTCAAAGTTATATACTATGCTAGTAATACTCTAAATAATGCTCAAATTAATTATACTACTACTGAAAGAGAGTTATCAGCTATTGTTTATGCCTTTGATAAATTTAGATCTTATTTAATTAGAACTAAATATATTGTGCATACAGATCATTCTGCTATTAAATACTTGATGCAAAAGAAGGATGTTAAACCAAGATTAATTAGATGGATACTTCTATTACAAGAGTTTGATTTTACCATGGTAGATAGTAAGGGAAATGATAATCAAATAGCTTATCATTTGTCTAAAATAGAAATAGAAATATTAACTAATTCTGCAAATGAAATTTTAGAAAATTTCTCTGATGAACGTTTATATAGTATTGATGAAATGGATGTACCGTGGTATGCTGATATAGTAAACTATATTGTAAGTGACAATCTATCACCTGATATCAAGAATCCACAATTAAAGAAATTTATCTATGATTCGAAAGACTGTTTTTGGGATGACATATATTTATATAAATAATGTAAAGATTTAATTATTAGAAGATGTGTTCCTTATTAAGAAACTCATCAGATAATTGAAAGATGTCATGATACTGAATTTAGTAGACATTTTGGAATAAATAGAACTGCATATAAAATTTTTCAAGATGGATTTTGTTGGCCTACTATTTTTAGATATGTTAATGAATATATTAAAACATGTGATAGATGTCAACGAGTAGGAAATATTTCGAGAACAGACGAAATGCCTCTAAATTTCGCATTAGAAGTTGAAATTTTTTATGTGTGAGAATTAGCTTTATTGGACCATTTATGCCTTCATTTGGAAATTTATATATATTACTTGTTGTTCATTATATGTCTAAGTGGATTGAAGCTATTGCTGTGCCTAGATGTGACACTCAAAGTGTTTCTAAATTTTTAATAAAAAATATTTTTACAAGATATGAAATGCCGAGAGTAATCATTACTGATGGAGGATTTCATTTCAGGAATAAGATAATCGAAAAAATAAATCAAGAAATATGATGTAATGTATTGATTCTCTACTGTTTATCATCCTCAAACTAGTTGTCTAGCAAAATATTGAATCGTGAAATTAAACGCATTTTAGAAAAAGCTATAAATCCTTATAAGTTGGACTGGTCTGCTAAACTAGATACTGCATTATGGGCATACAAAACTACTTATAATACTCCTCTAGGAATGTCCCCATATAGATTGATTTTTGGAAAAACATGTCATTTACCAGTAGAATTGGAACATAAAGCATTTTAGTTTTAATTTAAAGGTTGCTGGTGAGAAAAGTTTTTTGCAATTCAATGAACTTGAGGAGATTAGAAATGAAGCATATGATAATGCAAAAATCTATAATGAGAAAATGTAAATATGGCATTATCAGAAGATTGTTAAGAAGAAATTTGAACCTAAACAAGAAGTTCTACTATACAATATAAGATTGAGATTGTTTCCAGAAAAAACAAAAATCCATATGGTTAGGACCATTTAAAGTGATTAAATTATATCATTATGCAACTGTTACTATTAAATATCCTAACACCGGAAAGATATTTAAAGTTAATGGGCATCATTTGAAAAATTATTATGAAGGGCACATACCTCAATTTAAAGAAGTTTTAATGTTAAGTCAACCCAACTAAATAAATGGTATGTCATACTGACGACGTTAAACTAAGCACTTTGTTGGAGGCAAAACATATGTATATTGATATGTATTACTATTTAGTTTGTTAAGTGTCTTATATATTAGTACATAATAATCCTAGACAATTGTTTTTGTTATAAATTAAGTCAAATATTGGTATTGGAGGAAAATTTGGAATTGAAATGAATAAAAAAATGAAAATCATAATTTTGGCCACTAGAGCCGACAACACCCTAGATAACAGACATCAGCGTCATTAGCGTCAATCGGGAGTGCCGACGGCGCCGATAACACCAATCGGGAGCGCCAACGACACCTAGTGCAGTTGGACGGTTTTAGACAACTTTTGGTGAGTTTTGGCTTGATTTCACTTCATAATAACCACCGAGATGAGTTTAAAAAGGCCTAGAAACATCCTTGGATGCATAGTAACTTCTTGTTTTTGGATTCCATGACTTCTAGTTCTAGAAATACTTTGAGGTATGGAGTTTTTAATAAAAGAAACTTTATTAATTTCGACGCACGGCAATTATACGATAAAGTTATTATGAAGAGGAGATTGATCAAGGAAAGTGGATTTTATTAATCATGGAGTGATCAATCCTACCGGTCCGATTGATAAAATCATTCTACAAAGGCGTTGGACAGTTTTGTGTTACACTATGTCTGCGGTTACCGTGCCTGTGGTGAAAGAGTTTTATGCAAAATTACATGGAATTACTCAAGGTGCTGTCTTCATACAAGGTAAGTCTGTACCATTTACTCTTGCAAGGATTAATGAATTGTATATGATAGATAACATTCCAATATGTCTTTGTACAAATTTCATTCCTACACGAGATTTGATGCAAGACGTGTATAATCTTCTGACGGTTGAAAGTGATATGTGGGAGAAACGAGATGAAAGATATGTTAGTTTTTCTGTTTCATTGCTTAATCCAATTTTGAAGCAATGGCATTTCTTTATTGCTGCAAAATTACTCCTACTATGAAAATTAGTAAAGTTACCAAAGAATGTGTTATTTTAAACTACTGCATTCAAATGGACAAACCCATTGATAGAGGGTCTATTATATTTAAATCTTTTATGGGTATCCTTTTTAATGGACCAATTTATGGACTTGAGCATCCATATACCACCTTTTTGATTTGCTGTCAAGCCCAAGTTCCATATGAAAGTTGGGAAAAGACTTTATTACCTTGGGAGCCCATGAATCCTTTAGATAAGAATTATTGTGGAAATTGATATGAAGTATTAGAAGCCATCATAGATCAATCTTCACATGCTTCAACTCCATTAATACCACCAACAGTTGGATGTTCGCTTGCTTTGGAAAAGAAATTGAAGAAAACTAAAAGGGAACTTCAAAGTATTATGAATGCAATAGGAGATCTTAAATACCTTTTTGATCACCTAGATTGGAGAATGAAAGAAAATTTTGAGCACACTGGAACTTTTGATGCAGGATTAGTTTGGATGTTTAAAGAAAAAGGGTGGATCAAAGAAAATTCGACAGATCAATTCTCGTACCGATTCTTCTACAACTTATATGTTCATTACCAATCTATGGGAGATATCAGAGGAGGAGAAAGCACTGAAGAAGAGGCGTAATAATTGAAGGAATTAAATTCTCTATCTATTTTAGAACATTTTATATATTTAGTGTAATTGTGTGGATTTAATTTTGTTTAGTTTGTTTTTTGTTTTTTTTTTGCTTTAAAATTTTGAACTTTGATTGTGTGCATAGTTTTGTGACAGCATTTAGTACTGTGGCTTGATTTTGATATTGATTTATAATTAGTTTGTTTAATATCTGTGATTGTGTAATTAAAAAAATTGTGTTTGTAAAAAGTGTACTTTCATATATAAAAGTTAGTTTGTTATTATTTGTGAAAATTTGTGATGGTGAAATGTTTTGTTTGTGAATTATTGTTAGATAAAACTTTGTGTTTTTAATACTAAAAATTTTGTAGTAAGTCGAAAGGAAATTGAAAATTTTAAAATAAATTAAAATATGAAATTTTTGGGCCTTCAGCGCTGACAGCACTGGAATCGGCGCCAACGGCGCCCTCGACCTGACAGCAGATTTTAACCCTTAAAAATTTACAATTTATACTGCAACCACTATTTTTATGCTTAAGTCATCTTCAACCTTTGGTTTGGGTGGCTAGGGCTTAATTGTTGTTGAATTTGAGGCAATTTAGAGGCTAAAAGAATTCGAATTTCATCTTCTCTAGGTAAAAGATCTACTTTAAACCAAAAATTTTTTATTTTCACCAAGGATTTATCTCACATTGCATGGATCAAAAAATATGAAAAATATTTTAGAAAATCCTTTGGTGATGAACTCTTATATAATGATTTGAAGTTTAAAATGTTTTAAATTTTGATTTTTGGGATTTTAGAATTTATTCAGATTTTTCAAAATTTTCTAGATTTCCTATGGCACCTAGATCAAGCAAAAGGAATGTAGAATATGACGAGCAGAGATTTGTTAGCTTTAGAGTCAGTGCTCGATTTCATAACATTTGTGAAAATAAGAAAGTAATTCAGGACTGATGTTTTTAAAATTCGGGAGGAGAAGTTGAACATTTGATTATTGCTCAAGATTGGGAAAACTTCTATTATTTTACTACCGATGCGATAATTGGGATTGTAATGAAATTTTATGCCAACCTTCCTGAAGCTTCTGATGATTATGTATTTATTCATGGAAAAAGGGTAGAATTTACACCAAAGAAAATAAATGAGTTTTATTTTGTAGAAGATGTGTATAGATGCCAGTATCATTCTTTTTCTACTACAGATCAAGCTTTTCATGAAGTATTTTCTTTTCTGACTTGTGAGAAAGGGGCTTAGAAAATAAAAAATGGAGTTAAAGTTAACTTTCCCCATACTAGTTTAAATGTAGTATCTAAGGTCTGACATTATTTTTTTTCTGGAAGAATGATTCCGATGAACCATCATAGTGAGGTGACCAAAGATAGAGCCATCCTGAACTACTGTATTTAGGAAGTTATGGACATAAATGTGGGCTATATTATTTTTTTGAAAACTCGATCTATTGCTCTGGGAGAGAGTTCTGGTGGATTGGCACATCCTGCTCTTATTTACAAACTTTATGAGTAGGCAGGAGTTGATTTCAGACCTAATAAGGAGAGGATTGAGCCTCAGACACCCATTGGGCCTACCAACACCAAGACTTGTGAGTCCCTTATTGATTAGAGATCTAGAAGACAGGCCAGGGATATTCCTTCTACCTCTCATGGACCTACTTCTAGTGACCCCGGCAATAGAGAACTTTTGGATCAGATGATGATACAACAACGAGATATTTTGAGGATTGATCATAGGATGCATAATATATAGGCAAGAAAAGCTCACATTGATGATCTGATTCACCAGAAATTTGAGTATGATGTTGCTTATGATGATGCTTTAGTGAGATACCTGAGGGGTGACCATACAGTTTAGCTCCCTATTCACCCTACTTATACTCCAAATCAACAGCAGAAGTTAGATGTCAATGATGAGGAAGATGATGACTGGTGATCTGTTTGTTTTTTGTTTATGTTTGTACTGTGTTATTTTATTTTTTTTGTTATGATGTTGTTCAGACTCTGTTGTAATGTTATGTGAAACTGTAATGTAGAAGACTATTTTTTATTTTTTAGAATTTAATTTAGTTCTGTTGTTACTTTCAGCACTTTGTTTTGTTTTGCGATTAGTTCTTTCTCAGCAAATTTTATATGTATTATGTGCAATTTAATGTTTTTAGCCTTGTAATTTTCATATTAGCACCTGCAGCATTTCAAAATTTATGTTCAAAAATCAGAATCTCCAACATGTATGATTTTTTTTTATATATTCTTTTACCCTTCATTTTTAAAGCTCTTCATGTAAAAATCTTTTAAAAGTTTATGTTTGGGGGGGAAGAAGAAATATCATTGTTAGAAAAGAACATAATTATATTTATTTTCACTTAATTATATTTTCAAAATTTTAAATTTAATATGACCTTTGGTATTAGAGATTAACTTTGGATAACTATAATTATGTTTCTAAATATATAGTAAATTTAAGTAAAAACTTTCAATAATAAAGGTTAATTCTAGAGGCTAAGATATTTGGTAAAACAGAATAAGACTATGTTTTTCTATTTTTAGTAAAGGAAATTTGTATGTTTGAAGTATTAAAAATCTTAAAAGATTCATGTAAAAAGAAAAGAATTAAACTTTATGAAATCTTTAAGTTAATATAAATTTGTTAAGTGAAGAAATGTAAAAGGTTATTAACTTTAAGAAGAAGATAGTGAAGTTCAAAATCATTAAAGGCTATCGAGATATAGTAATCCTGACATATAAAAAAAGAGAGGAAAAGAATGAAAGAAAAGAAAAAGGGGATTAAAAATGATCTAATTAAGAAAGAAAGAGAATAAAAGAAAGATATATATATATATATATATATATTTATA
>NEWO01001437.1:0-22223 GCA_003013225.1 Phalaenopsis aphrodite | reverse complement strand
GTAAAGGAGATACACGAGGAAAAGTAACATGTAAGTTTGAAGGATTTTGATACACCAAAAATATATGCATTTTTAGACCCATATTTTATTCCTATTTTTTATGATATTGTACTTTAATGGAAGGTATTTTGATCTTTTCTAGCACGTTGTTGATTTGTAGGGCTTAAAGCAAAAAAGGATGAAATTTGGAGTCAAAATGACATTTTTTTAAGAAATCCTCAGCACCGGCAGCGCCGACGCCGCAGAAAAAATTAACGCAGAGATTTTTTACTCAACACCGACTGTGCCAAACCAGCACTGATGGTGCCAAAGGTGGTGCAGACCATGTTTCTAGAAGGTTTGATGTATTTTGATGATTTTTGAAGAGTTTTTGGAGGAAACTCTTGGAGAACCGACCTTGGGCTCCTTTTGGAGCTGAATTTCATCAGAAAAAGTGCTCCTCTACATTTTTCACTCCTCTACTTTCATTTTTTGCATCACATCATTCCATTCCACTTTCATATTGGAGTCAATCACTGATTTTTTTTTCATAGTTTAGAGTTTTTGTGGTGAGATTTAGTGTGAAACTTTCTGTAAGAGTGTTGGAGAAGCAAAAAAGTGAGAGATATCTTCTTCCTGAATTTCTAAGGAAAGGCTACAAGGTATTTGCTTTAAGATAGAGTTTTCAGATAAGTATTGTTCGTTTATCAGTGTTGTATGAACTTGCTTTTATATATAAAATTTGGGTTTTGTTATTTCTTTTTCATGAAGTCTGAGTAGTTCCCTCTATCTTTCTCGCTACTCTGAGATATGGTGAAATGAAGAGAAAATATGAATGTGCCAATATTAAATTGTAAAATAAATTGTGATGATTTTTCAGCTCTCAACTTAATTTACTTCTCAATTTGGCCAATTGAAATGTTAAAATGTGTTGTGAAACATATGATCCGTGAAAAGGAGTATGAGTTCTACAACAGAGTAAGAATCTCCAACATGTATGAATTTTTCTATATAAATATTCTTTTACCCTTCATTTTTAAAGCTCTTCATGTAAAAATCTTTTAAAAGTTTATGTTTGGGGGGGAAGAAGAAATATCATTGTCAGAAAAGAACATAATTTTATTTGTCCTCACTTAATTATATTTTAAAAATTTTGAAGTTTAATATGACATTTGGTATTAGAGGTTAACTTTGGATAGCTATATTTATATTTCTAAATATATAGTAAATTTAAGTAAAAATTTTCAATAATAAAGGTTAATTCTAGAGGCTAAGATATTTGGTAAAAGAGAATAAGACTATGTTTTCTACTTTTAGTAAAGGAAATTTGTATTTTTGAAGTATTAAAAAAATCATAAAAGATTCATGTAAAAAGAAAAGAATTAAACTTTATGAAATCTTTATGTTAATATAAATTCGTTAAGTGAAGAAATGTAAAAAGTTTTTAACTTTAAGAAGAAGATAGTAAAGTTTAAAACCATTAAAGGTTATCGAGATATAGTAATCCTGACATATAAAAAAAAGGGAGAAGAAAAGAAAGAAAGAAAAGAAAAAGGGGATTAAAAATGATCTAATTAAGAAAGAAAGAAAAGAAAAGAAATATATATATATATGGGGAGAAGCTTGAGGAGATGCCTAATTAAAAATTGGCTTCACTTGAATCAACTTAAGGAAAAGACTTAAACACATTTTCTAAACTTTTTAATTGAATGTTAATGTTCTTTTTCATATGAATTTGCTAAGTGACTTTAATATAACAAATTGCAATTTTTTTTAAAGAAATAGAAGATCAGAAACCTTAGACGTAAATATTGAATATCTTTACACCTTTAGTATTAACTGGAGTTGTTTCAAATTTTTCTTAAGTTATACTCTTATATTTGGAAAACTAAATATGGAAGTTTAAAAGTTAAGGTCTTTATCATAAGTCATATTTTTTTTATGTAGTAAAGGAGTAACACGAGGAAAAGTAACATGTAAGTTTGAAGGATTTTGATACACCAAAAATATATGCATTTTTAGACCCATATTTTATACCTATTTTTGATGATATTGTACTTTAATGAAAGGTATTTTGATTTTTTTTTGCAGTTTGTTGATTTATAGGGCTTAAAGCAAAAAAGGATGAAATTTGGAATCAAAATGACATTTTCGAAGAAATGCTCAGCACAGGCAGCGCCGAGGGCAGTGCCAACGGTGCAGAACAAATTAATGCAGAGATTTTTTACTCAACACCGACGGTGACAGAACAGCGCTGATGGTGCCAAAGGCGGTGCGGACCACGTTTCTAGAAGTTTTGATGTATTTGGACGATTTTTTAAGAGTTTTTGGAGGAACCTCTTGGAGAACCGACCTTGGGCTCCATATGGGGCTGAATTTGATAAGAAAAAGTGCTCCTCTATGTTTTTCACTCCTATAATTTTATTTTTGGCACCACATCATTCCATTCCACTTCCATATTGGAGTAAATTAGTGATTTTATTTTCATAGTTTAGAGTTTTTGTAGTGAGATTTAGTGTGAGACTTTCTGTAAGAGTGTTGGAGAAGGAGAAAAGTGAGAGATATCTTCTTCCTGTATTTCTAAGGAATGGCTACAAAGGATTTGCTATAAGATAGAGTTTTCAGATAAGTATTGGTTGTTTATCAGTGTTGTATGAACTTGCTTTTATATATGAAATTTGTGTTTTGTTATTTCTTTCTCATGAAGTTTGAGTAGTTCCCTCTATCTTTCTCCCTACTTTGAGATATGGTGAAATGAAGAGATAATATGAATGTGCCAATATTAAACTATAAAATAAATTGTGATGATTTTTCAACTCCGAACTTAATTTACTTTTTGATTTTGCAATTGAATTGTTAAAATGTGTTGTGAAACATATGATCCGTGAAAAGGAGTATGTGTTCTACAAGAGAGTAAGGATCACATTTGATTCTATGAAGGAGACCATCGTTTATGGAATTAAGTGCAAATAAATAGAGAAATATTCTTGGTGGCTGTTAAATTGGAGAAACTTTAGGGTGATAGACTAAAATCTTCTATTCAGCCTTAATGTTTAAAAACTGAAGCGAGAGCTAGCCTTCAGGAGAAGGGAAGTGGGAGCTCTGGAGTGGGAGCTGGTATCCTCTTAGCCTAGCCACGAATTTTGGGACTAAACACTAAGATTAGCCAATGATTTTCTATGCACTGTATCAGGGTAGAGAATTAAAATTGTTCCTATTTGACACAATACATATTATGAAAATTTATTTCATCTGATTTTACTATAGCCTCATTGTAGTGGGAAGGATGCTTTTTCACATAAGAATCTCCATTATATAGACATAGTTAATAGATTAGAATTTATTGTTTTAAATTTTGCATATTTGATTTGATAATATTTAGAAATTTAATTTTGATTACATCTCAGCAATTGAAATTAGTGACAATGATTTCAATTGATTTTCTATGAATTTCCTAGCAAATTTGTCATTTTCAACTTAAACATTTCCCGTAGGATTGATATTTTGAGCTTAAATAGAAAGTTCATTATTAATTGATAACGATACATATACTTGCATAGAATCTAAATATTAATTTATTATATTCAAATTAAATTTTACACAATATATCGCAACAAAAAAGTCAAAACAAGTTTTTGGCGCTATTGCGTGAAGAAGGTAACTGTAGAATTAAATAGTTTTGATAAATTAGGAAATTTAGAGATAATATATATACCATAAAAAATATTATTATTAAAATAAATTTTAAAAAAATCCAAAAAAAATATTTTTATTAGAGTATTTTACTTTGCTTGCCTTATTTGTTTATGCAAAATATTGGATCTAAAAGTTTAGCACCTTACGATTCAGAATTAGAACGTACTATTAGAAAAATTCAAAAGCAACAAGGAGAAATTAAAAATTTACCAGAAATAGCAAATAACTTAGATAATCCAACAATAAATAAAAATCGACAAAGACCTTTAAAAAATAAAAGAATGTGCCAACAAATGAACTTCACTTGACTATTAAAAATCCGGATGTTGTTACTAACTCATTTGAGCTTAAACCTGTTATTGTCCAAATGGTACAAAATAATCAGTTTAGAGAATCACCTACTGAAGATCCTAACTTACATCTTTCTAGTTTTCTTGAAATTTATGCTACATTTAAATATGACGAAGTGTCCAATGATATTGTTAAGCTTAGACTTTTTCATTTTTCATTAACTGATAAAAAAAGGCTTGGTTAAATTTGTTATCTCCTGGATCTATTAGAACTTGTTGGTTACTAATTCAAACATTTTTCAATGGATTAGTAAGATCACTGAGATTTATTATAGATGCTGCTGCGGGTGGTTTATTAATGTCAAAACCTTTTGATGAAGCATATTCTTTAATTGAAGAAATTACTACTAATAATTATCAATGGCTCTCTGAAAGGGTGAATCCCAAGAGAGTAGCTAGTATTCATGATTCTGATGCAATGTTTATTTTGGCTTCTCAAATTGCTGTTATTTCTAAAAAGATTGATCAAATGGGAATGACTTATTCTCAAGTACCCCCAGTATTAGAGGAGAATTTACTAGGAAATTCTAGAGTACCCCCGCTATATGGGGCCAAATTTGATAAGAAAAAGTGCTCCTATATGTTTTTCACTCCTCTAATTTCATTTTTCGCACCACATCTTTCCATTCCACTTCCATATTGGAGTCAATTAGTGATTTTGTTTTCATTGTTTAGAGTTTTTGTGGTGAGATTTAGTGTGAAACTTTCTGTAAGAGTGTTGGAGAAGGAGAAAAGTGAGAGATATCTTCTTCCTGCATTTCTAAGGAAAGGCTACAAAGGATTTGCTTTGAGAAAAAAGTTTTCAGATAAGTATTGTTTGTTTATCAGTGTTGTATGAACTTGCTTTTATATATGAAATTTGTGTTTTTTTTATTTCTTTCTCATGAAGTTTGAGTAGTTCCCTCTATCTTTCTCCCTACTTTGAGATATGGTGAAATGAAGAGATAATATGAATGTGCCAATATTAAACTGTAAAATAAATTATGATGATTTTTCAACTCCGAACTTAATTACTTTTTGATCTGGTCAATTGAATTGTTAAAATGTGTTGTGAAACATATGATCCGGGAAATGGATTATGAGTTCTGCAAGAGAGTAAGGATCACATTGGATTCCATGAAGGAGAACATCGTTTATGGAATTAAGTGCAAATAAATAGGAAAATATTCTCTGCTGTGTGTAGAATTGGAGAACTTTTAGGGTAACAGACTAAAATCTTCAATTCAATTTTAGTGTTTAAAAACTGAAGTGAGAGCTAGCCTTCAGGTGAAGGGAGCTGGGATCGCTGGAGTGGGAGCCGATATCCTCCTAGCCTAGCCTTGGTTTTAGGGACTAAACAATGAGATTAGCCAATGATTTTATATGTATTGTATCAGGGTAGAGATTAAAATTGCTCCTATTTAGCACAATACATATTATGAACATTTATCTCATCTCATTTTACCATAGCCTCATTGTAGTGGAAATGATGTTTTTTCACATAAGAATCTCCGTTACATAAACATAGTTAATAGATTAGAATTTACTGTTTTAAATTTTACATATTTGATTTGATAATAGTTTGGAATTTTAATTTTGATTACATCTCAATAATTGAAATTAGTGACAGTGATTACAATTGACTTTCTGTGAAATTCCTAACAAATTTGTTATTTTTTGAATTTAAACCTTTCTCGTAGGATCGATATTTGGGGCTTAAATAGAAAGTCCATTATTATTTGATAACAAAATGTATACTTCCTGTAGAATCTGAATATTGATTTATTATATTTAATTAAATTTTACACAATCTATTGCAACTAAAAAAGTCAGATCACCCATCCACCTGGACTTAAGTTTCTCTAGAAATAATCTTATCCTTGAATTATATATTAAAACTTGTTGCCCTGTTTGACAATTTTAGTAAGAATCTTTTGATCATGCCACATCTTCATTTTTTCTTTATAAAATTTGGCACTTTCATAAGATTCATTCCTTATCTCTTCAAGCTCATGTAATTGTAATAATCTTTTCTCACCAGCATCTTTCAAATTATAATTGAACTCTTTAATTGCCCAATATGCTTTATGCTCAAGTTCAAGTGGTATGTGAGCATAGTCAAGTTTGACTGACCAATATGGGGACATTCCTATAGAAGTTCTATATGAGGACATTCCTATATGGGGACATTCCTATATAGGAACATTCCTATAGGAGTTCTATATGCAGTTCTATAAGCCCACAAAGCATAGTCAAGTTTGACTAACCAATACATTTTTGTTGGATTCATAGATTTTTCCATAATCCTTTTAATTTCTCGATTAGCTAATTCAGCCAAATTACTTGTCTGAGAATGATAAACAGTAACAATCCTATGATGTATATGATATTTATTTAATAACTTCTCCATTATGGCATTTCTGAAATGACTTCCCCCATCAGTAATGATAACTCTTGGCATATTAAATGTAGAAAATATATTCATTTTCAAAAGTTTTGTAACACTTTGAGCATCACATCGAGGTAAAGCAAAATCTTCTATTCATTTGGATACATAATCCACTCCTAAAAAAATATTTAATTTTTTTAAAGATGGTATAAATGGTCCCATGAAATCTAATCCCCAAACATCAAATATTTCAACTTCTAGCATATAATTGAGGGGCATCTCATTTCTTCTAAAAATATTGGCTAATCTTTGACATCTATCATAAGTTTTTATATAAGCATTAACATCTCTAAAAATTGTAGGCCAATAAAATCCAGATTGTAAAATTTTGTATGATGTCTTATCAACACCAAAATGTCCCCCAAAATCAGAATTATGACATTTTTCGATAATTTCATAAGTTTCTTCTAATGGTACACATCTTCGAATAATCAGATCATTTCATTGTTTATATAAAAATGGGTCATCCCAAAAATAAGTTTTAGTTTTAGAAATAAATTTCCTCCTCTGTTGGTATGTCAATTCATAGGGTATAATATCACTAACAATAAAGTTCATAATGTCGACATACCATGGAACATGCCACTCATTAATAGTGAACAATTTTTCATCTGGAAAATGTTCATTAATTTCATTTTCAAATAGAGTGGTTTTTCTAATTCAAGCTTGGACAAAAGATCAGCAATTTGACTTTCAATCCCCTTTCGATCTACTATTGCAAAATCAAATTCTTGTAAAAGAAGAATTCATCTTATAAGTCTAGGTTTAGCATCCTTCATTTACATTAAATACTTAATAGTTGAATGATATGTATGCACCTTACAATGAGTTCCAATTAAATATGACCTAAATATATCAAAAGCATATATTATTGCTAATAAATTTTTTTCAGTTGTTGTATAATTAATTTGAGTTTCATTAAGAGTTTTACTAGCATAGTAAATAACTTTAAAATTTTATCATATATTTGTCCTAAAATAGCTCCTATAGCATAATCACTAACATCAAACATCAATTCAAAAGGTTTTAACTAGTTTGGTGAAACTCAATGATTAATTTTTCTTTTTAATAATTTAAAAGCTTTTAGACATTCCAGAATATAATTGAAAATTGCATCTTTCTCCAGTAAATGGCATAAAGGCTTAGCAATCTTTAAAAAGACTTTTTTATATCGCCTGTAGAATCCAACATGTCCTAAAAAATTCCTAATTTCCCTTACATTTGTTGGATAAGGTAAATTAGTGATCACTTGAATTTTATGAGGATCTACTTCCATACCATTTTCTAATATTTGATGACATAATACATTTCCTCCTGCTACCATAAATTGGTTTTTTTCACATTTAAGGAATAAATTTATTTCTTCACAGTGCTTAAGAACTTTAGATAAATGTTCTAGACATGAGTCAAATGAAGTTCCAAACACTGAAAAGTCATCCATGAATACTTCAATCCATTTTTCAATTAAATCATAAAAAATTGTCACCATACATCTTTGAAATGTAGCAGGGGCATTACGTAAACCAAACGAAATTTTTCTAAAATCAAAAGTACAATAACGACTGGTAAATGTTGTTTTCTCTTGATCCTTAGGAGATAATTGAATTTGGTGATTACCAGTATATCCATCCAGAAAATAAAAGTTTTTATGCCCAGCTAGTCTATCCAGCATTTGATCTATAAAGGGTAATGAAAAATGATCTTTCCTAGTAGCAAGATTTAATTTCCTATAATCAATGCATATTCACCACCCTGTAACTTGTCTAGTAGGTATTAACTCATTGCGTTCATTTACAGTTATAGTTACTCCTCCTTTCTTAGGAACGCAATGAATTGGACTAACCCATGCACTATCTAAAATAGTGGAGATCATTCCAGCATCTAACCACTTTAAAATTTTTTTCTTAACAACTTCTTTCATAACAAGATTCAATCTCCTTTGTGGATCAACCCTTGGTTTATAGTTCTCTTCCATATGAATTCTATGCATTCAAACAAAAGGACTGATTCATTTAATATCAGCAATTGTCCATCCAAAGATTTTCTTAAAATTTTTTAGAATTTTCATCAACCTTTCTTCTTCTTCCATTATTTGTTTTGAGGAAATTATAAGAGGTAATGTTGAGGAATCTCCTAAAAAGGCATATTTTAAATGATCAGAAAGTAACTTCAACTCTAGTTTTGGAGGTTTTTCAGTAGTAGGACAAAATGATTTATCTTTGTTAATCGTGTCCAAAACTTCAAACTTTCTTGAACATAGTTTGAATCTTCCTTAAGAAGATCTTCACATTGATCTAATTCCTCTTCTTGCTTGTGTTCCAAATCTTTTTCTTCAGATTTTTCATCATAAGTAGTCTTGAAATGACATTCACTTAGATATCTTATAACATTTATTGTAAAACATTCATCATCTTACCTTTTGTAGGGTATTTCATTGATCTTAAAATGTTAAAAGTAACAATTTGATCATTGATGTGCATTCTTAATTCCCCTTTTTGCACATCTACCATTGCTCTTCTTACGTCTAGGAAAGGTCTCCCAAAAATGATAGGTATCTCTTTATCTTTCTTCATATCTAGCACAATGAAATCAACAGGAAAGATAAATTGATCCACTTTCACTAGGTCATCTTCTATAAATCCTTTAGGGCGTGTTATCAAACGAGCTGCTAACTGCAGAGTTACAGTAGTAGGGGTTATTTCTCCTAATCTCAAACTTTTAAATATTGATAATGGCATAAGGTTAATGCTTGCACCTAAATCACATAAAGCTTTCCTATAAAAGCTATCTCCTATTGCATAGGGAATTGTAAAGCTACCAGGATCTTTAAGCTTTTCAAGAAGCTTCTTTTGAGTTATTGCACTACACTCTTCACTAAGTGTAGTAGTCTCATTATCTTCAAACTTCATTTTTCTGTTGAGAATATCCTTCATAAACTTTACATAGCTCGACATTTGTTCTAAGGCTTCAGCAAATGGAATATTAATTGTAAGCTTCTTAAATATTTCCAGAAATTTTGAAAATTGCTTATCCAACTTCTGCTGACAAAGTCTTTGAGGAAATGAAGGTGTTGGTTTTTCTAAATCAATTTTTAGTGGAGAAATAGGTCTCTCAGAATCTTATGGAGTGTCCTCTTTTGATTCATCAAATTTTTCTCTCTCTACTATAATTTCTTTTTGAACCCGACCTTCCAACTCTCTTCTGCTTCTAAATTGAATGGCATTTACTTGTTATTTATTCTGGTCTTTTGGATTTGATTCAGTATTACTAGCAAGTGTTCTTTGAGATCTATTACATAATGTATTTGTTATTTGCCCAAGTTGATTCTCGATATTTCCAATTTTAGTTCCTTGACATTGTAATTGATTTCCCATTTGTAACACCACTTCTTCTATAGAAAACTTCTTCTCCTTACATTGCGTATTACTGTTGAAACCTAGAGGATAAGTAGATCTATAATCATTATTCCCTTGGCTGTTCCAGTTTCCCAATGAGTTTCCTTGGTTGTTCCCTCATTGCTGATTATTACCACCCAAATTGTTATTCCAGTTAAAGTTGGGATGGTTCTTCCAAACTGGTTTATAGCAATAGGAATATGGGTTATTTTGCTTCTTATTTATGGCACTCAAAGTTTCTAATGATGCTTGAGAATCTACCATTTGGCCAAATGAGTTCTCTTCAATCATGGAAATTGGTTGAGAAAAATTCATTCCAAATTGGTCTAACTTTCTTTAAATTACAGCAACTTGATTTGCTAACATGGAAAATGCATCAGATTCATGAATGTTTTCTACTTTCCAGGATTTTCCCTCTCAGAAGGCCATTAAAAATTATTAGTAGTCATTTCTTCAATTAAAGCGTAGGCATCATGAAATGGTTTTGACATCAATGAACCACCAGCAGCGACATCAATAATTGATCTAAGAGATCCAACTAATCTATTATAAAATGTTTGAATTATTAACCAATCTGGTATAGCATGGTATGAACACTTTCTTAAGAGTTCTTTAAGTCTTTCCCATGCATCATAAATAGATGTCCCTTTAAACTAATTAAAAGATGTAATATCATTTCTAAGCCTCGCAGTTTTTAATGGTGGAAAATATTTAGTAAGGAATTTTTGTGCACCCCAAGTTTTGATAGACCCAAGTGCTAACAAATTCAACCACATCTTAGTTTTATCCCTCAGTGAGAAAGTAAATAACCTAAGTCTTATGGTATCATCTGATACACCATCGTATTTAAATATATCGCACAGTTCTAGAAAATTGGCAAGATGTAAATTGGGATCTTGAGTTATTGATCCCCCAAACTGATTATCTGATATCATTTGGATAATAGTAGGTTTAAGCTGAATTAGCCACTACAGTAGGTTTTTGAATACCACAATGAAGTTCATCTACAGTAGGGTTGGCATAATCTCTTAAAGGTCTAAACCCTTGATGAATTTCAGCATTTTGATTATTTTGGTTTGTCATTTCTATATTTTTTTGGAATTTTCAAAATTTATAATTTTTTTGGTTTTTCTGAATTTTCTAATAGTTCTTTCTAATTCAGAATCGTAGGGCACTAGTCTTTCAGAATCTAAACTACACATACACTATCTTAAAATAAAATTCAAAACACACACAGAAAATAAGATACAATGCTTGAAGTTTAAATAAGACTTTCTAAAAATAGAAATTTTTTTTTCAATTCCCTGGCAACGATGCCAAAAACTTGATCTCTCTTGATACTACTAATATTCATAGTACAACAATAATTCAGAGTATATTTCACTTATATTTCCTTACTTTACTACAAAACCAAAAACTTGATCTTGAAAAAAAATAAGAATTTAACTTTTAATCCGTAGATGCTAGAATAAATCTATGCCCCTTAGAGGAGGAAAGGTCTATCAGACCTATTATGTTTGTGCCCCAACATTCAAAGCAACAGTTGATGTAGCACATTCGGAGGTTGGTGTAAGACCACCCCATGCAGTTGACAAAGGTGACACCTTATGGCTATATTCATGCAATCGAACATCATTGTTGGCCAATAATATCTATTTATTTTGATATGCATCTTCATCTTTGGTCCTAACTGGTGAGCTCCACAGAATCCTGTGTGTACTTATTTGACAATATTCTGTGCTTCGGCTCTTCTCAGACATCACAGCCACATCTGGTCAAACAAACACCAGTAGAGGACATCACCCGCTAGAGCATATGAAATAGCCCTTCTTATGATGTGAAATGCTTCAGACTTGTCCTCAGACAGCTGTTCAGTTTGCAAGTATTCTATCAATGGCTTGCATCTGTCTTCAGTATTATCTGTCGCTGCACTAATCATCTTTCTTTCTCTTTTTTGGAGCTTATGTAGATTGTCAAGGTCAATCTGAGATAGAATCTAACATCCTTGTACTATAATGTCAATGGAATCTTTCAGGGGACATGCCAACTCCTTGGCATGTTTTGCTAAAGAATCGATATGGGCATTATCTCCCCGAGGAATCTGGTAGAGAGTCACACTAGGGATCTATTCAAGAAACTTCATTGCGTACTGATGATATTCTGTTAACCTTGGCTTCAAAATCTTATATTGTCCGATGACTTTTTGAATGATGAGTTGCGAGTCGCCATAGATGGCAATGTCTGTTATATCCACTAAGATTATCAATTCCAATCCAGTGACTAGTGTTTCATATTATGCTTCGTTGTTGGTGCACGACTCTGTCAGGTGGTAGGAGAATCTCAACATGTTCTTATCTAGCGTAACAAAAATCAGACCAATTCCTGCTTTGTTCGATATAACTATTCTTGATCCTTTGTCTTTTCTGGCTGACAAATCTCCCTCGATGTACATCTCCTAGCATTGTGCATTGGAGAATTCCATTTGTAAAACCCTCTTCCAGCAATTAAATACCTGTTCATCTGGTAAATCATCTTGGATGGTGGAAGTGGGTGTACTGCATTATCCTTTGATAGCACAAAGGGGAACAAAAGTTATATCAAATTGTAATAAAATCATCAAACATCTCGCTAGATGTCTGGAAAGTGTTTGTTGGGTCATCAAATGTTGCAACAAATTAACTTTTGAAATTAGGGTTACCTTATGAGAAAGCATGTAGTGTCTAAGCTTTTGGGGGCGAAAATTAAAGCTAGACAATGCTTCTCAATTGGTGGATACTTTACTTTCGTTGGTATTAGATAGAAACTCAAGTAGTAGAGTGCATTTTCCTTATCATCGTTATTGACTTAAGTTAACAGGGCTCCGAGAGAGTCATCTAAGGATGTGGTATAGAGTATCAAAGGTTTTCATGGGATAGAGACTGTCAAAATAGATAGGTGTCATAAAATATTGCTTAACGTTCTCAAAGGCTCAGTGACATTTCTCTTCCCAAACGAATTTCACAACCTTTTTAATTAATGTCGAGAAGGGCTGACACCTACCTGAGAGATTAGAAATAAAGAGTCTAAGATATTCCAACTTCCCTTGAAAGGAACGTAGTTGTTTCAAGCTTTTGGGAGGAGGCATTTCTTAGATAGCTTTAATCTTATCCGGGTCGATCTCGATTCCCCAATGACAGACAATGAACCCTAGAAATTTCATGAAGGTAATGCTGAAGGCACATTTTAAGCGATTTAACTTGAGATTATATTATCGTAATTGTTCCAACACTTTCCTCATATCATACAAATGATCTATTTTCTATTTACTCTTGATGACCAAACCATCCACATAACATTCCACTTGGTTGTGAATGAGGTCATCAAAGATCTTTGTCATAGCTTGTTGATATGTTGTTTCGATGTTCTTTAATCTGAATGGTATCACTGTGTAACAAAAGATCCCAATTAGTGTCCTGAAAGTTGTAGGTGATGCATCCTTTAGAGCCATCTTAATTTTTTTGTAAACTGAAGATTCATCCATGAAAGAAAAAATCTCATGTGCCAATGTGATGTCAACCATTAATTTTGGTATCGATAACAGGAACTCATCTTTGGGACATGCCTTGTTTAAATCTTTGAAGTTGACACATACACATATTTTTCCATTTTTCTTCTTAACTAACACAATGTTGGCTAATTATGTGTTTTTCTTCTCACGCAAAGTTAGTGTCTATTAAGTTCTTTACCTCGATGATGACTTGTTGTTCTATCTTAAAGCACATTCTTCTTGGAGCTTGCTTTATTGGGGTCAGATTTTTGTCCACCCTAAGTTTATGCACTGGAACCTCTAGGGACAACCTTGGAATTTCATCATAACTCTAGGAAAAACAATCCTTGAACTCTGATAATAGCTTGATTGGCCTCATATATTCTTCATTTTTGAGTAAAGAGCATATAAATGTTGATCGGGGCTGTTCTTCAATCCCAAGGATGACCTTCTTCAATTCATCAATAATTGACTTAATTTCTTCTTCAAATTATGGCAGAGCATCTTCTATTATATAAACGATAGATTCATCCTCCACATTGAGGCAATCCTCTTCTGATTCACTAGTAATATTCATACAAAATTTTGAGTCATCGACAAGTTATACTGTACCAAATTGGAGACCCTTTATCAAGTTGGGAGCTCAACTTTTAACATTTCATAACCTTTCAAAAAGTTGTGATTTGTATTTTAGTATTTGCTTTGGGAAATGTCCCTATTGAATTATCTTTTGTATGCAAGGAGAAAACTAACCAAAAAGCAATTCCATTAATTCATTAGAATAGTCCACTTCCAAATTTACATGATTCTCAAGACTAGTAGAAGTAGAAGCACGGTAGAACTTGATCGGCATTGAACTAGCGCTACGAACTTCCTTGACCTCTAAACTCTTAACCTTTCGAGGGAAAATTAGAGTACGGGTCATGGCATCCACATAGTGGTTTATCCGATCAAACATCATCTCATTTTTTTTCTCTATATCTTCCAAGGATATCTCATGCTGTGATTTCTTCTGTTTTATCAACATCATTTTCTCCTTAGTGCTTTTTCATCAGGAATTTTTTTCATGTCGATGTTGATGGTTGGCCTAGTCCATTCAACAATCGTAATGGTTCTTCCTCGTTCACATCCCCAGCCTCGCCCTCAGTTGCGCGAACTAAAAGAACCCCCATGAACTCGTTACAAAAGAGTTGTGGAAGATCACAGAAGTGGAGCTGAATGGCTTTTCCCTTCTGAACATTTTGAATCTTCACTTGTATTTGTCACAACTTCAAGAGAGAAGACAGTTTTCTTTGAAGGTGCGTTGTAGGCGGTGTCATCATGAATGCCAACTTCATGAACTAAAAACGGTTGTAAATCTCCCTTAATGCAGTGTTCTTTTCCTTCATTATAATACTTAATGCATTGGTGTAAACGGAACCATATTTTGTTCATGAATTCACGATCGACCAAGTAGAGCATTGAAAGAGGTCTCGGCATTGTTGATATGAAATTTAGTAGTTGTTACTAATTCTCCAACTTTCATAAGCAATGTAATTGATCCAAGGGCTCTTTCTCCCTTTTGGTTCAATCCCCTTAACATCATTTTATTAGTTGTAAGCTCTTGAGCATCAATGTCAAAATAGGTCAATGTCCGTAGACTCATTAAATTCAGTGATGCTCCAAGATCTACCAAAACTCTGGACAACACGAATCTATCGATGTTAATGAAGATATAGAGGGGTTGGTTATGGTCAGTGGTATCGAGCAACAAGTCTTCATCTGTGAAGATTATCCTAGGTTGTTATTTTAAGGAACAAACTTTATCTGAGGATGTGCTGACCAACTGAGCTAAGCTAATCTCTGGGTCAAGCAAGGTTGTAATCAGAGACTCTCTCATCTCTTTTGACAGGATTAGAGTATCATAGATGCTTAGTTTGGTTGGTAACCTCCTATGATGAGCTAGCACATTATAATCAACTTTATATAATCCTTTGATCTTTACTTGGTTATGTGTTTCTTCCACTGACAAAGGTGGAGGTAGCTCTTCTCGAGGGACTATTTGCTTTTTTTTATCCACTGGAGTTTTTCTCAGGGTATTAAATTTCTGCTCCTTAGGTTTATTTCTCAGATTTCTTCTTCCAGAGATGATGTAGGAAAGATTTTTGATGTCACTTCTTTAATGGAGAGATCCAAGTTGATAGAAAGTGGTGCAACGTAACACTCAAGGACTGGCTCCTCACTCTCGGTGCTATGATAACAGGTATCATCAATGTCTTCTTCACTCTTATTAACAGGTTCATCAGACTTAAGTACCATTTGAGGATTGGTTTCGAAATCAAGATCCAAGTTAGATTGAGCAAAGTCAATTACGTTATCACTAGAAACAGTTAAACGTAGCTAAAATCATAATCATTATATTCATAAGAATATGGATGGGCAAAAAGATAATCATACATGGTCAAGGGTTTGAGGATTTTCTTCCCCAAATCTGAGACAACCAATCTAACAGAAGCAGCTCCTATCCTATCCCCAGCACTATTAGTCTTCATGTTAGCATTCTTTTTCTTCCTCTTCAATTGTGCTGGCTTTCCTGTGAAATCTCTCACTCGGACTCGCTGGGTTGCTGACTCTGGATGACAACCTTTGCTCATGCGGTTTGGATCCGATCCATTATCTTCTTGGATGACTTGCTCCAAATTTTACTCCATCCATATTGATAGGGATCTATCAGAGTGATTGGCTCGACCAAAGTCATATTTATAAAACCTCTTTAAAGTTCTTTTAAATATTCTTTCGGGATTGTTATATTCCCTTCTTTAAGATTTTTCTTGAGCCAATCCTTGAAGATGAAACATTCCTTTGTAGTATGTTTAAGCAATATGTGGCATGGTCAATAATTGTGCTCATCTTTCTTGTCGACTTCTCAGCTTTCCTTGGATGTGACAATTGGAACTCAGGCTTCTTTATTATACTTTTTGAGCATTTTGGGTACATCTTCATCTTTGAAGGAATATACTGCTTTCTTTCATTTTGAAAGGGTCAAAACCCTCTTATTCTCTGTTTGGTATGGTTCTCCCTAGTGCAACTGCTAGCTAGGCTGGCCATACTACTGTGTCCGTTACTGTTAGATATGCTGTGATGACGGCTGTGAATTTTGATGAGAATACTCCATCTAAGTTTTCATTAGTTGCTTTCCCTTATCCATTTTTACCACTGTTCCAGATTTCTTCTCGAATACTCTGGTTGGCCTAGGCTTCTTGGCCTTTTCATGAGAATCATATGCTTGACTTCTTCTTGTAGATTGTTAGCTTTGTTGAGTAGTTTCTTGAAGGACTTGACAGTGAGTCCCTGTAACATGAAAGCTATTGACTCATGGATGCTTTTGAGTTGAAACTTAATTGCATGATATTTCTATAGCTGAGACTCACATTTCATGCTAAGGTTTCTCTACCTCAAGATAAAGTCTCATTAGGCTTTTGTCTTTCTATCATGAGATCTCCAATAGAAACATGATTTTGTGCTCCAGTAAATATCTTTAATTCTATGCCCAACAATGTAAATTTTTTTATTTATTTGCACTTAATTCCATGAATAAAATACTCCTCCATGGAATTAAATGTCATTCTCACTCTATTTTAGAACTCATACTCTATTTCCTGGATCATATGTTTCACACCATATTTTAACATTTCAATTGGCCAAATTGAAAAGTAAATTAAGAACGGAGTGGAAAACCCATCACAATTTATTTTATATTTTAAAATTGGCACATCCAAAATATCTCTTCATTTCACCATATCTTAGAGTTGTGAGAGAGATAAAGAAAACTACGCATAATTCATGAGAAAGACACAACAAAAAATAAATTTCATATATAAAAGAAAGTTCATACAATAAAAAAAAACAAATAAAACTTATATGAAACTCTTTCTCAAAGCAAATAACTTATAGTCTCACTTAGACTCTTTCTCTCTTTACAATACTCTTGATTCTCTCTTAGAAGGTGTAAAGAAGAAGAAATCTCTCACTTCTCTCCCTCTCTAACAACTCTTAGAACAGAATTCACACTTAAACTCACCACAAAACTCAAAACTCTAATGAAATAAATGACTAATGGACTCAAAGTGGTTCGGGGAAGAGAGATTTTTCTGATCAATTTTTGCTCTAAATAGAGCCTAACGTCGGTTTCCCAATATGTGCATCCAAAAACTCATTAAAAAGCATCCAAATTCGTCAAATCTTCTAGAAATTGGCCTTGTATCAATAATGGCATCATCACGTTCATTTTGGCATCGTCGGCGCCAGTGGCCCGTGAATTAATTCATTGTTTTCTTTCAAATGGTGTCGTTGGCACTGCTCCTGGCGTCATCAAAACTGAAGAAATTCTAGCCTATGTACATCCAATGAATTAATTCATTGTTTTCTTTTAAATGGTGATGTCGGTACTGCTCCTAGCACTGTCAAAGCTGAAGAAATTCTAGCCTTTGTTCTATAGGTCTACGACATCGGTGTCCAGCCTGATACCATCGGTGCTGAGTATTTCTTCAAAAATTGCATTTTGACTCCAAATTTCATTCTTTTTGCTTCATTTTTGCTTCAAGTCTTAAAAATCAATAACATGCAATAAAATATGAAAAATGCCTTCCTTTAAAGCACAATATCAACACAAGTATAAAACATAGGTCTAAAAATGCATATACTACATTAGAGAACATCTTCACTGATCCACTAAGCAACTCGACATACCAATCAAATGTTATCCCTGGTAAACTGCTGATAAACTAACGGAAAAAGCAAGGCTTCATTACCTCCAGCATTGCCACAACTGGCTTGGAAATGCACTATATGTTGTTTGGGATTTGCAGTCCCCTTAAATATCTTAAAGTTAGGTGACACAAAACCCTCAGTGTAGGTACGTCGTCAAAATCCTCCGGGTAGAGTCTACCCTTTAAAATCAATGCACCAACTTTAGATTGGGCCAAGACCTCCCAAACTTGTTTGACAATATGTTTAAATTCATTTTCTAGTATGACGCTTTGGATAGAATCCTTCTTTTATTGATCATCTCTATTAGCTGAGACAACTTCCCTCCTTTTATCGGTGATATGTACAATCTCTGGCTGGTTGATTTCTGTTGAAGCTAACTATTGTGGTTGAGACTGTCCATGAACTGTAGCAATACCAGCCATGGCAGTGGCCATCTCTTACATTCTTTTCTCCATTTGGTTAATTTTTTCATCCGTTAGTAGAACAAACCTACACATATCATCTACGGCTTTCCCTTCAACTAGAGGTTGGGCGTTGCATGTAGATGCAGCAACTCTAGTTTTGATGACATTAATATTCATGAAGTCTTCATCATGATAGTTGTTAAATTCAAAATCATCATCATCAACAAAAACTCCATGTTATTGGGCTAACTCAGAAATCTTGACCTTAGGCTGCTCAACCTTTTCTTCAATTATTGATTCTTATATGAGCTTGAGATCTGGGGGACTCTGCTAAACATCCTCCACTTGTTAATCCATCTCGGTAGCAATAGCTACGACGATGTCAGATACTTCAAACCCTTGCTTCACTCAGTGCTCCTACCCTACGGGCTCACTGAATCATATTGGTACGATAATCTTAGGTACCCATACTTTTCTTAGATGATGATGTCTTGAGATGGGGTGTCTCAACAGAGGCATCGACATGTCGGTGAGAGGCATGCTCCCCATTGTGCAGGCCAGATACAATACCAGGTAACTTCTTCATCTTTTCCATTAAAACTTTATAAACATCCATATGACTGGTAACTGGTATAATTCTCAGACTCAGATGTGACTTAACCGGTCAACAACCAATAGGTCTTGGAACAACAACGGTAGAATCAGTGGTGATGATGGTAGTATCAACAATGTTTCCCAAGAGGAACCTTAATAGAATGTTGGCAGACAATGTTTCCGTTGATCTTTGAGATCGTGTGACAGATTTGAAATCTCTTAGAATTTATTTCTTAATTTGAGGGGATAATGCACATCCCATTAATTTACATAATTTACTGATTGAACAAGCCTCTTTGGTAGCTAATCTCTGCAATACTGTGCTAACTCGGGGGATAGGAGTGGGCTTCTTCCTCTCTCCACCATGTTCATGAGGTGACGGTAAAGTAGCAGCAATCTTCTGCATTCTTCTGTACCCATTGGTGTCCATTAGGGGATGTAACATACTCCCTCATAGAAGTAGATAGGTCTCCATTAGTCCTAGTTCCTCCTTATGAGGAATTTCATCAACACACACCTCTTTAGAAATCTAGACTATAGTAGCCTTCCGAATCTTTCAGCTGTGGTTTCTCTTTGTGACTGAGTTAATGGTGTAATTCTCAAACTTAATCCATTTTCAAATACCGATGGTAGAACAACAAATCCTTCAATTGCATATTTAATAATAATGACCTCTTTTCTCTTAGTGGAAACGAAAACAACAGACTTGGCAGGTGTCATGGTGGCAGTAGTTTTTACCTTCTTGTAAGAAGGAAAATCCTGGGGATAGTTTAGGTTGAACTCAGCAGACAACTCCTGAACCTTTGAAGTAACAACTTTCATTATGACAAAGGGAGCTTTTCCGAGTACGACTTCAAGTTCATCGAATCCAGCTCCAAACTTGATAGGGGGAATGACATTGCGGGCATTGTAGCTCATCGAAAAGTTGCAAGAGAAAGTAAGCGTAAGGAACGCCACTACAAAAACTTCAAAAGGAAAGCTCTAGGTTAGTTATTTGGCCAATACCTTGTAATTGTAGGGTGAATACTAAAAATTAACAAAGGTCGCTCTGTAGACTGGGCAAGTCCTTATTTAATTTTGATTTGTGAAGGTTTTAAAAGTTTAGTGAAATAATTTTGAAAGTAGGGGAATTTCAATTAAGTAAGAAAAGTTAAAGAGGAAGAGACATTGAAAAATTTGATACCAAATTCAAAAAGAGACAAAGGGGAAAGTAAAGTTATAGGACCCAGCGCGGGACCAATTTCACAACGCACACCGCCTAGGCATAACTAGTCCACTAGCACATCTATTGGGGGTCCAACCCCATATGAAGCTAAAAGTCCTACTGAACTCTTGAACCTCTTTGTTCAAAGGTGATTGAACATACTGTCCTGAAGTCCAAAAAAATTGGCCGTACTTTCCCACGATAGAAATGGGTGAAGCATTCAAATGCAAGAAGGGCTATTTGGTCTACAAGGGATATGGACACACTACCAATGTATGAAGAAAATATTCCCTGATTTAAATGGACAGAAAGATATTCCCCAGTGGATTCGCCAGAAGTTGTCGACACAATTTTTTTTTTGGGGGGGGGGTCCTGTGAAAGTTGTCAGTCGCCAGAATCGGAATCTCGTCGCACCCTTTTGAGGGACATTTTATATATATATATATATATATATATATATATATATATATATATATATATATATATATATATATATATATATATATATATATATATATATATATATATATATATATATATATATATATATATATATATATATATATAATTTAGAAAAATATGAAATCAAACCAAACCCATATCTTTCATAGTTTAAATGAAAGAGCACCACACCTTAAGCTATGTATCTATCTCGAGAGATAAATACATGACTTGAAGGTGAGGCTCAATCAAATAAGCTAAGCAATGTATGCCATGTAAAATCATTTTATTATAAGCCAACAAGTTCCCTTATTTAATATGAAAATTTAAATAGGGTTTATATTAAGCTGGATTTGAAAAAAACTTCCTATAATAACAAGCCCCTATAGTATATACATCTTAGATAACCAGATTCACATAAGAAAACACTCGATAAAAATCAAGGGATATTATCTTCAAGAAGTTCAAAGGAATAGGACTTTTCAACGAGACCAGACAAAAGGTGTAGAAAAAAGGGAATGGCTCAAAATTAAATCTTATTATGGAATCCAAAGGAAGAGAGCTAGGGGATTTCATGGATTTGGAGGAAAACCTTGGTGACTTCCCATGCTACCTTATGGTTTAGCTTAAAATTTAAGTAGAAATATTATTTAAATGCTGCATCCTATTGATTTTTATTAATTAAAGCTTATATTTATTTGAGACGATCACACAAATAGCCTAAAAAATGTAAGGGTTTAGTTTGTGACAAACGACAGCCTCAGAATCCTGAGACATGTTAGGGCTTTTATTGTACAACATGATTGTGTCAAGGCCTAAAGATAAAGTGAGTATTTATGTTGCACTAGGTCGGCAACCTCAAAATCCAATGGCTTGGTTGTTTAATTCTACGGAATGGATGTGCTGTTATAGATCCTCATGCTGTTGTAGACCCTCGTGCTGTTGTTTCGCCGGTAAGAGAAAGTACTCAACCAAGTAGTTTATAATGTTTTGTAGAAATTAAATAACTGTAAATGTGTACCTCTCCTCTTCTCGACATTCCAGCTAAAATGTTAGTCTTTTGCAAAAAATTTTTATTTTGCAGGGGACTAAGTAAGATATGCAAGATTTGAGTAGTTGAAGGGGTACCTAACAAAACCTAAGTTATGACTTATTGGGTCCCAAAAGATCTTAGAAGTTGATTTTAGAACAAAATATGGTAAGTTCAGTTTTCCCTTCAAAATTTCTTAGAGATCTCAACATGTCACGGGAATGACCCTAAACCACTTTAAAAATCTCTTGAAACATTTTGAGTTCATTTTGAACTTTTCACATTGATCTATTAGTCATCCAAGATTAAAGCTAAGGCTACCCTATTGCTCAATGAACCCTGGCATTTCAATTATCTCAAGAATAAGAGAATCAGAATAATTCAAAATTTTATTTGATAGTTATTGAAAAGGGTGCCCAAAAGGGAC
>NEWO01001436.1:52483-63621 GCA_003013225.1 Phalaenopsis aphrodite | reverse complement strand
ATGTTGTAACAAATAGGAACAATAATATTCTTTTCCCTTACTAGAAATACTGTAAAAAACATTCCCTAATTTGAAGTTTGAATAGTTCTGAAGACCGGTTAAGTAGGGAAGTTACTAGCTCTCTCTCTAGAGTTCCCTGGATTCCCTCCACCTGGGGGCTAACATCTCATATCAGAACCTAAAATAATAAACCAAGTTGGGGTCTTTAACCTGACACTTTAAAGTCCTCTAACTCTACACCCTTCAAAGATTATTTCCCTATTTATTTGCACTAAATCATATGAATTACATTCTCATTCATAAAATCTCATGTGATTCTTTCCAATTGTTACCTGAGATAATACCAGCCCGGTTCTTACATGTTCTCACAATAAATTTTAACATATGGATAGGCCAAATCAAGAAGTAAAGGAAGTACATGAATTTAAATCATCACAACTTCTTCCAACATCTCAATACTCTCCATAACTTCCATCCAACACTTTTAGTTACTTATCATTTTAAGGAGAGAGGTAAGGAAAACTACTTAGAATCCACGGAGAAAACAAAACCACACTTTAGTTTAAAAGTAGAAATCATTATCAAACCAACAAGAAGTCTAGATTAAAACCAAAAAGTGTTTAAAAAGAAAAGATAAAAACTTATTTCAAATTCTCCACCAAAATTTTGAAGTTCTTTTGAATCTCATCTCTTTCACAAAATTGTTACTCTCTAAATAAATCTAAATACAAAAAGGATAAATATAAAATCTCTTCAAAACTATCTCTCAAAGCTCCTCCTTTCCAGCACTTTACAGAACCTTCAAGCACACTTCAAAAAGTCTTAACTTCCTTATTTTATAAATCTCCAAGAGGTGCCTTGATAACTCTTCAAAATGTGCCCCAATTCGATGTATTTTCCAAAGGATGCCTCCTTTCGTACGTCTTCTAACCATATTTTCATTTCTAGTGGACATAACTAGCATCTTTAGCCAATATGTGCCTCAAATATCCCTTCAAAATTTGGTAAAATGAAGTAAACCAACACATAATAGCCTCTGGAGCTTAAGCATGGAGCTTCTCGTGCTTAGGCATGGCCTTCTCTGTTTCACAGGCGCTTAAGCACCGGATGTGGCGCATAGGTGCCAAAATACTTTTGCACCATTTTCCCATTTTTTCTCCAAATTTGATCATTTTTCACTCCTTTAGCATTTTCACCTTTTTACTTGTACCTAAAAGAAAAACACACACATACCTTCCATTAAAGTGCAATATCTCAAAAAAAGGTATAAAAATGTGTTTAAAAACACTATTTATTTTGGGTGTATCAAAATCCCCCAAACTTAAAATGTTACTTGTCCTCAGGTGACACTTGAATCCTTAAAAACTAAATAAGTATGACATGTATAAGAGTTTCTTTAGAAGTCACTATAATTTAGAAAAAATATTTAGTAAATGAGACCAAATTAAAGTTTTGAAATTTTTAATGTTAAGCAATATGAAAATATGAGTTTCTATCTAATTCATAAATATCGTAGATTTTCCAAATGGAGAATCTAGTCCTTTTATTAGCTCAACCCAAATTTTTTTTTTTATTAAAAATAATTTTACTTACCATATTATATCCCTAAGCTTAAGAGTTTCTCAAGTCTTATACTTTAAAAAATTCAAATGTGGAACCAATTTTAGATTAGGCACTAATTTTCAAGCTTCTCCTCCCTTACTTTTTTCCTTTTCTTTTTCTTTTTCTTTTTCTTTTCTTGTAGTTTTATTTTTTTCTTTTCTTTTCTTTTTCTTTTTCAGGGAAGGATTACTATATCTGGATAGACCTTTAATAGTTTTGAATTTTGCATCTCATTTCCTAAAGCAAAGTCCTGATATAAATCTTTTACTTATAAATATAATAATAGTTTTGAAAATTATTTTTAAAAAAGAAATTTAAGTATTGAAAATAAAAGTCTAAATTTCTAAATTTTTAAAAATACAATTTTTCTTATTAAAGTTAGTTACACTATTTTTAGCATTTTTTGCACTAAAAATTATTAACTGGAAGTTTTTCTTCAATACTCAAAATTTTAACTAAATTTTCTTACTTATTTATGTAATCAAATTTTTCTTCCCTAATGTAAATTCATATACTTGATCATTTTTCTTATCAAATCAATTCACTTGAAGCACATTTGAGAACAAATAAAATTCAAGTTTTGAAAATATTTTTCTTCCCCCTAAACTTAAATTTTTAACAAGATTAAACAATTTAGCAGTTGATATATATAAGAAGGAATAAAATTGAAATAACATGCTTACAAGAATTTATATACCCTAATTGTACAAGTATAAATCTAAGAACAGGAGTAAAATTAATTTTTGATTAATTTTCTATCATTTTCATTTCAATTCAACATGTAGAGATTCGATAGACTTCTAAGTAGTGAGTACAAACATAAAAACAAACTAACATACTAACTTTGATTTCCAATCTCAACATAAAAACAAACACACTAACAAGATAAAAGAAAAATACAGGGTAGCAATTTTCTAAATTTAAAATTTAAAACTAAAGTTAGCTAGATTTTTAAGTTTTCATAAAACATAGAAATAAGTTCAAGCCTAACTAACTAAAACATAATAATCAACACACAACAATAATCACCACCCTAAAATTTAAAACAAAACACTAACAAAACACAGCATCACAATACAATTAAACCAAATAAAAGTCTCACACATCACAAGCTCCAAATAGGCACACAAATGCAAATGTAGAAAGTCTAAACCACGTAGTCCAACACATATTACAAACATAAAAATAAATCAGTCCTCCTCGTCATCATCATCAGAATCATCGCTATTCCAGACATCTGCAAGCTCATAATCAGGGTATCTAATATATCGAGGAAATTGCACTCCTTAGTTTCCCCTAATGAGGTTTTCTAGAGATGAATGAAATTTCTCTTCATAATCACTTTTTCTTCAATTATACCCATCAATTTGACCTGCAAAGCTTTCTAAATTTCTTACCTTTTTTCCGGTATAGTTGATATTGTCCATCATCCTCTACAATAATTGACTTTGAGTTTCTGTAGACTCACCTCTAGAAGTAGTAGCTCATGAGGTAGATGGTCTAGATGTAGATGCAGCAGAGGTAGAAGCAGTAGACGTTGCTATTCCATAACACCTTGAAAATCCTCCTCTCCGGCCAAAAATAGAATGCTCCGAATAAAAATTCATAGTCACACTTTTAATTGGCTTTAGAGGCAATATTACTTCCTCCCAGCTATCATATCTTACTCCAGCCTACCCACATAATGAAAAGATCAAGGAAGCAAGTCCCAAACCTCCAGTAATAACAGCAGTGGCACAACTGATGATAGTCTGATAGATCGAACCTCCAATGTTTATGAGCTTGCCTTCCTGAATACAATAGTTCAACGTTGCTCTCTCTTTGGTAACTTTGCTGAGATGATTTGTCAGTAATAGACAAGCTAAAATAAAATAGTGTCATGCCTTCAAAGGTGAATTCAACTTTGAGGTGAAAAAATTGACTCTTCTTTCATTTATAATCTTCCAGAGCCCTCTTCCAACAGTAAAATAAGAAATAATCTCATCTAGCTCCGTCTTAGTAGGACTATAGTTGGCCTCCAAAACACAAAGTATCTGGTGGTAGATGGTAAAACATATTAATTAGCTCTAGTGAAAAAGTTACCAATTTTCTTCTAACCATGAATCGATCTTTGTCAGCCTCGGGAAGGTTAGCATAGAACTCCCTAACTACAGAAATAATGGCCACCGTAGAAAAATAACAGAATTGTTCCCATTATTAGCGAACGATCAGATTTTCCATTGATGGAACTGGATTCTTAAAACATCACTCCTAAATAAGTTTTTGTGATTCCAGTGCATCACTGTACCAATCTAGAGCTTTCGAACTTACAAACTTGCTCGAATGAAAGGGGCTTTTCCCTTTGCTCCTCTTCATTCTTGGTGTTATTCTACAAATTTCATAAAATTCCACAAAAAACTTCATAAATCAAGTCTAATCTACTAAACTCAACTGTTATAAGCACAAACTACACTTTCTATACAATTTCCATAGATTTTTCCTCATTTTTCACCATGAATAGTGATTTTCGGGTTGTTCCAAGTGTACTAAAAATACATGGTGAAAATCCAAAATTTTTACATATAAATGAAGCTCTTAACTCTTGAAATCCAAATCTAGCCAATTTTTCTCAATTCCACAAAGAAATCTCCACAAAATGACTTGCCCTAGACCTCAAAATTGCGAACTCAAGAGGTTGAAGGTGATAGCAAGAGTAAAAATGGACATTTTTGGGGTTATTTTTCACTTTTAACCATTCACGAACCAGTGCTTAAGCAGGAATAAGTGACGGCCTCTCGGGTTACATCGCCCTTAAGCACCAGTGCACGATTTTTTATATTTGTGAACTTAAGTAAAATGTACTATAAGCTTAAGTATACCACCCCTAAATGGTCTCATAACAGTTGAATGATTATTTTCCTCTCCCTCAACCCTCCTTTTTTTCAAAATTCTCTAATATAACTCATTTGATTTGAGGCTAAAATATCACTAAATTTTGACAGAAACAAACATATACATTCATTCTCAAACTAGTAAAAATGCATATAACACTTAATTCTCACTCCAAATAGTCTCAGAGGAGCAAATCTTTCTAAAACTAAACACTAAATAAATTAGCAAAAACTCCGAAAATAGTAGTTAACACTTAGAACATTAAACAACAACTCCTAAGAAACAAACTTCAACACTGAAATTAATTCCATTCTTCATTTGTTGAGACAAATTTTGGTCTTTCATTAGTCTCTCCTTGGGCAATCAGAATATAAAGTAGATAAAACAGATGGTGGTGGCGAGCTCTGATATTATCTTCTTCTATCCATTTCTGTTTAAGATACATCTCCTTATTTTCTTCCTCTATATAATTAGTATGGCTAAACTGTATTTTCAATTGTCATCCAATATGCTCTAGATGTGCATGATTCTCAATTACCTTTATCTCCAGTAATGCCATGATAGTCTCAATTTTGTTGATATTTTTTTTATTCCTTCAATACTAAAAGCTAAGAAATTGTTATACATCTCTTGTGTACTTTGATTAATGAATCTCTTCCTCATGGTCTCTTCCTTCTTCTTCAAATCCATCTCCCATGAAGACATCTTCTCAAAATCTCTCTCTCTCTCTTAGATTTTAGGGCTAAAAAGGATCAAGGGTGAAATTCCTTCATAAAACCCTTCTATTTATAAGCTTAAATCTCTCTAATAACTCCTAGACACATCCTAAAACTGCCTTGACACATTTTATTCAACCAATTGACGGTTAAACCTTCTAGAATCTGAATTTTTCACATGGTTTTTAACTTTCATGCTTAAGAGACGAATATTGGCGCTTAAGCGCTAGTGCTTAATTTTGCACCGTCAACTTAATGTCCAAATTCTCATTTTAGCATGTCTGGATCACTAAATAAAGTCTTAAAATCAATACTAAAACATAATAGTCTAAAAAATACTACCCAAAATTTATTAATCTCACACAAACAACGATCAAAGCGAAACACACTGATAACTATTGGTTCTCCCACAAAGTGCTTGCTTTAACGTTGTCAGCCTGACGTAACCAGTGCTTATTCTGGTTGACCCAATATCATTTGATCATTAAATTTATGCTGATCCCCTAATAAATAAGGTTTCAGTCTACGCCCATTCACTTTAAACACTTTCTTAATTTTAGGATCTTTAATATCCATAGCACTCTAAGGATAAACTTTTATCACAACAAATGGGCCCATCCACCTAGACTTATGTTTTCCTAATAATATTCTTAAACTTGCATTATATAACAAAACATGTTGCCCTAACTAAAAATTTTTAATAAAAATCCTTCGATCATGCCACATCTTCATATTTTCTTTGTAAATCTTAGCACTCTCGTAAGATTCATTCCTTATCTCTTCAAACTCATTTAATTGCAATAATCTTTTCTCACTAATATCTTTTAAATTATAATTGAACTCTTTAATCGCCCAATAAGCTTTATTTTCATGTTTAACTGGTAAGTGACATGCTTTCCCAAATATTAGTCTATATGGGGACATTCTTATAGGAGTTCAGTATGCAGTCCTATAAACCCACAAAGCAAAGTCAAGTTTGACTGACCAATCCATTTTTGTTGGATTCACAGATTTTTCCACAATTATTTTAATTTCCCTATTGGATAATTCAGCCAAAACACTTATCTGAGGAAGATAAGCAGTAGCGATTCTATGTTTTATATGATAATTATTTTACAATTTCTCCATTATAACATTTCTGAAATGACTTCCCCCATTTGTTATGATAACTCTTGGCATCCCAAATCTATAAAACATGTTCATTTTCAAAAATTTTGCAACACTTTGAGTATCGCATCAAGGTAAAGCAACAACTTCTATCCATTTGGATACATAGTCCACTACTAAGAGTATATATAAATTTTTGAAAGATGGTATAAATGTTCTTATGAAATCTAATCCCTAAACATCAAATATTTCATCTTCTAGCATAAAATTGAGGGGCATCTTATTTCTTCTAGAAATATTGCCTGCTCGTTGAAATCTATCATAAGTTTTAATATAAGCATTAATATCTCTAAAGATAGTTGGCCAATAAGATCTAGATTATAAACTTTTTGTATGTTGTTTTGTCAACACCAAAGTGTCTCCCAAAATCAGAATTATGACATTTTTGGATAATTTCATAAGTCTCTTCTAAAGGTACACATCTTCAAATAATAAGATCATTTCCTTGTTTATATAAAAATGGGTCATCCCAAAACTATATCTTAGCTTCAAAAATAACTTTCCTCTTCAGTTGGTATGTCATTCCATATGGTATAATATCACAAACAAGAAAGTTCACAATGCTGGCATACCATGGAACACTCCACTCATTAATATTGAACAATTTTTCATCTGGAAAATGTTCATTAATTTCTTTTTCAAAGTAGAGTGGTTTTTCTAACTCAACCGTGGACAAATGATCAGCAATTTGATTTTCAATCCCCTTCCTATCTACTATTTCAAAGTCAAATTCTTACAAAAGAAGAATCCATCTTATAAGTTTTGGTTTAGCATCCTTCTTATTCATTAAGTACATAATAGCAGAATGATCTGTATGCACAACGCAATGAGTCCTAATTAAACATGATCTAAATTTATCAAAGGACTATACTATTGCCAATAACTCTTTTTCAGTTGTATAATTATTTTGAGACTCATTAAGAGTTTTATAAGAATAATAAATTACTTTAAAAAGTTTATCATATCTTTGTCCTGAAATAGCTCCAATAGCATAATCACTAGTATCACACATCAGTTCAAAAGATTTTCCCCAATCTAGTGAAATTATAATTGGAGCAGTGACTAATTTTTTTTAATAACTCAAAAGTTTTTAGGCACTCTTCATCAAAATTGAAAATTGTATCTTTCTCCAGAAAATGGCATAAAGGCTTAACATTTTTCGAAAAGTCTTTAATATATCACTTGTAGAATCCAACATGTCTTAAAAAACTCCTAATTTCCCTTACATTTGTTGGATAAGGTAAATTAGCGATTACTTGAATTTTAGCAGGATCTACATCATTGCCATTTTCTGATATTTTATGTCATAATACAATTCTTCCTGCTATCATAAATTGATATTTTTCCCAATTAAGGACTAAATTTGTCCTTCACAGCGCTTAAGAACTTTTGATAAAGGTTCTAAACATGAGTCAAGTGGAGTTCCAAACACTGAAATCAAAAATAAATACTTCAATCCCCTTTTCGATTAAATCAAAAAAAATTACCATCATATATCTTTGAAATGTATCAAGGGCATTACATAAACTAAAGACATTCTTCAAAAAGAAAATGTACCATAAGGATTGGTAAAATTTGTTTTCTCTTGATCCTCATGACTTATCTGTATTTGGTGATAATCAGTATATCCATCCAGAAAACAAAAGTCTATATGCCCAGCTAGTCTATCCAGCATTTGATCTAGAAACTGTAGTAGAAAATGATCTTTCCTAGTGGCAAGATTTAATTTTCTATAATTAATGTATATTCCTTACCCTGTGAATTATCTAGTAGGTATTAACTAATTATGTTCATTCAAAGTCATATTTACTCCTCCTTTCTTAGGAATGCAGTAAATTGGACTAACCCATGCACTATCTGTAATAGGTTAGATAATTTCAGCATCTAACCACTTTAAAATTTCTTTCTTGACAACTTCTTTCATAACAAGATTCAATCTCCATCAAAGATCAGTCCTGGGTTTATAGTTCTCTTCTATATGAATTTTATGCATACAAATTGAAGGACTGATTCATTTAATATCAACAATTATCCCTCCAAAGGCTTTCTTAAAATTTTTTAGAATTTTCATCAACCTTTCCTCTTCTTCCATAGTAAACTTTCAGAAAATTATAACTGGTAAAGTAGAGGAATCTCCTTAAAAGGCAAATTTTAAATGATCAGGAAGTAACTTCAACTTAAATTCTGGAGGTTTTTCTATTGATTGACAAAATGATTTATCTTTTTTTATCGTGTCCAAAATTTCCAAACTTTCTCGAACACGGTTTGAATCTTTCTTAACAAGATCTTCACATTGATCTAATTCCTCTTCTTGCTCGTGTTCCAATTCTTTTACTTCAGATTTTTCTTCATAATTAGTTTTGAAATGGAATTCACTGAAATATCTTATAACATTCATCATCTTTAGCTTTCGCAGGATATTTCATTTAATTTGAAATGTTAAAAGTAATAGTTTAATCATTGATGTGCATTGTTAATTCCCCTTTATGCACATCTATCATTTCTCTTCTTGTGTCTAGGGAAGGACTCCCCAAAATGATAGGTATCTCTTTATCTTCCTCTATATCTAGCACAATGAAATCAACAGGAAAGAAAAATTGATCCACTTTGACTAGAACATCTTCTATAACTCCTTTAGGGTAAGTTATTGAACGATCTGCTAACAGCAGAGTTATAGTAGTAGGGGTTATTTTTCCTAATCCCAATATTTTGAATATTAATAATGGCATAAGGTTAATGCTTGCACCTAAATCACATAAAGCATAAGGTTAATGCTTGCACCTAACTTTCTTGAATTTGCATCAACTTGATTTGCTAACATAGTAAATGCATCAGATTCTTGAATATTGGCTACTTTATTTGGATTCACCCTCTCAAAAGGCCATTGAAAATTATTGGTAATCATTTCTTTAATTAAAGCATAAGCGTCGTGAAATGGTTTTGACATCAACAAACCACCAGCAGCGGCATCGATAATAGATCTAAGAGACCTAGCTAATCCATTATTAAAAGTTTGAATTATTAACCAATCTGGTATAGCATGGTGTTTACACTTTCTTAAGAGTTCTTTAATTTTTTCCCATGATTAAAAGATGTACTGTCATTTCTAAGCTTCATAATTTTTTAAGGTGAAAAATATTTAGCAAGGAATTTTTGTGCTAAATCACCCCATGTTCTGATGGATCCAGGTTCTGACAAATTCAACCACATCTTAGCTTTATCCCTCAGTGAGAAAGGAAATAACCTAAGTCTTTTGGCATCATCTGATACACCAACGTATTTAAGTGTAGCACGAAATGTTAGAAAAATGGTAAGGTGTAAATTTAGAGCTTTATTTGGTGATCCCCTAAACTAATTATTTTATACCATTTGGATAATAACAGGTTTAAGTTCAAATGAATTAGGCACTATAGTAGGTTTTTGAATACTACAATGAAGTTCATCTATAGTAGGGTTTGCATAATCTCATAAATGTCTTTATTCTTGATGAATTTTAGCATTTTGATCATTTTGGTTTGCCATTTCCGTTAATTTTTTAGATTTTTCAATATTTTTTATTTTTTTTTGTTTTTTTTTGAATTTTTTGACAGTTCTCTCTAATTTAGATTCGTAGGGCAGTAGTTCTTTAGAACCTGAACTACGCATACACTTACATAAAATAAAATACTATAATAAGATATTCCTATATTAACTTTTGAAATTTAAATAAGACTTTATAAAATACAAATTTTGCTTTCAATAAATTTTTGAAATCTTCCCTAGCAAAGGCGCCAAAAACTTGATCCCAATAGTTTAAATGCAATATTATAACAATGTCTTAGATCATATTTTTCATTTATGTTTCCTTACTTTACAACAGAATCAAAAACTTGATCATAGTGAAAATAATAATTTAACTTTTCAATTTATTTTTATTTTGGAATACTACGCAAGTATACGTATTGTTATCAAATAATATAAGACTTTTTTATTAAGACGTGAATATCAAACCCACAGGCAAAATAAGCAATATGCATTATTTATCAACAAACCTTCTATTTTAAAAAGACAATTATTTAAACTATATATATTTTCACAGTAGGTAATATTCAATTCTTTTTGGTACTTTTGATATTTTGACAAAACTGTAAAACTTCTAAAGATAACATGAGTTTATGTAAAATAAAGCACTTGAAATGAAAGTATATTTCTCCTTATCATGAGTCAGTAATAAGTATGGGAATTCTGTTGTGGAAGTATGCAAATTGTGTTGTGTCAAATAGAAGCAATAATATTCTTTACCCTTACTAGAGATGTTGTAAAGAACATTGGCTCATAATATTCTTTATTCACAGATTCTATTGGTCCATACCTCATGTATGGTGGTTGGTATTCCAATTCTACCGAAATATTCAACTTGGCCTTTTGCCACAAAATCCACCAAATTACCTATCAACCTTTGGAACCCCAAAATTTGGTCAAAATCATCAAATTCTCCCAAAATATCCAAATTTGTTCAAAAATCATTTCAAACCATTTGAAGATACCCAAATTACCCAAAACCACCAAAAAACGTCAAATTTACCAAAATACCCCCAAAATTGCCAAAATTGCAGAAATACCCTTGGCACCCCAAAATTTCAAAACCTCCAAAATCACTCCAAAAATCTTCAAAACAAATTTGGGCCCTTAAATTAAACCCAATTTGGTTGATTTGAGCATTTTGACCAAAACACCCAAATTGCCTATAAAGACCCAATTTTCCCAAATTCACATCAAATGTCCATCAATTTGAGCCTAGTT
>NEWO01001436.1:25344-37605 GCA_003013225.1 Phalaenopsis aphrodite | reverse complement strand
CCCTACAGCAGTGCCAAAAACTTGATCCTAAGAATATAGTTGTGTAAAAATTATATAGTTGACTCCGCTATGCAACTGTGCTAAAAGCTTGATGCAATATTTTATGAATAAGAAATTTAAGCAATTAATGTTGGGATTCTACGCAAGTATACATATCATTATCAAGTCATGAAAGACTTTCTATTTAAGCCTCAAATATCGATCTCAATGGGAAGGTTTAAATTTGAAATGATAATTTTACTAGGAAATTCATAGAAAGTCAAAATGAAATTACTATCACTAATTTTGAATGTTAAGATATTATCAAAACTAAATTATTTAACTAATAACAGAACAGAAACACAAAGTTTAAACAGTAACTACTAAACTATAAAACTATTTTATGTGATGATGATTTCTTATGTGAAAAAACATTTTTCCCACTACAATGAGATTTTGGTAAAATGAGATGAGATAAATGGTTCTAATATGTATTGTGTCAAATAGGAGCAGTTTTAATTCTTTACCCTGAAACAATGTTATAGAAAATCATTGGCTAATTGATCCCGGTTTTTATATGTAAGGATGTATGAAGTTTAGACCTTTATAGTACCAAAAACATGATCCTTATATGAAAAGTAAGTTGTGAAAAATATATATGGTTATAGGCAATTAATAATGGGATTCTACACAAGTATATGTATCATAATCAAGTAATAATTGACTTTCTATTTAATCCCCAAATATCGATCCCACGGGGAAGGTGTAAGTTAGCAATGATAAAATTTTAACAGGAAATTTATAGAAAGTCAAAAAAAATCACTGTCACTAATTTTGAATGTTGAGATATTAACCAAACTAAATTACTTAACTATTAGCAAAACAGAAATGTAAATTTTGAATAATAACTACTAATCTACTAACTATGTTTATGTAATAAAGATTTCTTATGTGAAAAAGCATCATTCCCACTACAATAAAATTTTGGTGAAATGAGTTGAGATAAATATTTATAATATGTATTGTGTCAAATAGGAGGATAATGGCTCCCACTCCAGAGCTCCCACTTTCATTCACATGAAGGCTAACTCTTGCTTTAGTTTTTAAACACTAAGACCAAATTGAGGATTTTAGTCTGTCACCCTAAAGATTCTCCAATACTACACCCAACAAAGATTATTTTTTTATTTATTTGCACTTAATTTCTTGAACGAATTTCTCCTTCATGAAATCAAATGTGACCCTCACTCTATTGTAGAACTCATACTCTACTTTCTAGATCATATGTTTCACAACATATTTTAACAAATCAATTGGCCAGATTGAAAAGTAAATTAAGTTTGGAGTTCAAAAATCATCATAATTTAATTTATATTTTAAGTATGGCAAATTCATTTTATCTCTTCATTTCACCATATCTCCGAGTAAGGGGAAAGATAGAAGGAACTACTCAGACTTCATGAGAAAGATACGATAAAACATAAATTTCATATATAAAAGAAAGTTCATACAACACTAAATAAACAAACAAACTTATATGGAATACTTTCTCGAAGCAATTCCATTGTAGCCTATCCTTAGAAAGGCAGGAAGAAGAACTCTCTCACCTTTCTCCTTCCTAAACACACTTACAGAAAGTTTTACACTAAATTTCATCACAAAAACTCTAAACTATGAAAGAAAAATTACTAATTGACTCCAATATGGTGATGGAATGAAGATGGATTATAAAAATTTGGCGTGGTGGAATGCTGTGGAGCAGAAAATGAACGTAGAGGAGCCCGTTTTCTGATCAAATTTAGCTCAAATAAAGCTCAAGCTCGGTTCTCCAAGAAGTGCCTCCAAAAACTCTTTAAAAATCATTCAAATACATCGAACCTTCTAGAAACGGAATCTGAACCTCTTTTGGCATCGTCGACGCTAGTATGGCATCATCGGCGCTAAGTAAAATCCTCCTGCTTTTGGTTGTTCTGCGCCATTGGGGCTGACCGTGGCGTTGTCGGCGCTGAGTATTTCCTTAAAAATGTCATTTTGACTCCAAATTTCATCATTTTTGCTTCATCTTTGCTTTAAGCCCTAAAAATCAACAACATGCAAGAAAACATCAAAATACCTTCCATTCAAATGCAATATCACCAAAAATAAGTATGAAATATGGGTCTAAAAATGCATCTATTTCTGGTGTATCAAAATCCCCCAAACTTACATGTTAGTTATCCTTAAGTAAGTTCTCATAAAATTTTGACCTAAGGTAAAGAATTTAACTTTTAGAATTCCATATTTTAGTTCTCTAAACATAATAGTTTAACATAAAAAAAATTCAAAACAATTCCAGTTAAAACCAAAGGTGTAAATATATTCAGTAATTAAGTCTAAGGTTTTTTATCATCTATTTATTTCAAAAAAAATTGCAAGTTGTTATATTAAAGTCACCTAGAAAATTCATATGAAAAATAACGTCGTAAAACTTTATTAATAATTAAGTTAATATTCAAATCAAAAGTTCAGAAAATGTATCCAAGTCTTTTTCCTTAAGTTGATTCAAGTGAAATCAATTTTTAATTAGGCATCTCCTCAAGCTTCTCCCCACTTCTTTTCTTTTTCTTTTCTTTTTGTTTTCTTTTTCTTTTCTTTTCTTTTTTTTTTCTTTTTGTGAGGATTACTCGATAGCCTTTAATGATTTTGAACTTCACTATCCTCTTCATAAAGTTAAAAACTATTTACATTTCTTCACTTAACAAATTTCTATTAACTTAAAGATTTCATAAAGTTTAATTCTTTTCTTTTTATATGAATTTTTTAAGATTTCTTTAATATTTCAAAAATACAAATTTTCTTTACTAAAAATAGAAAAACATAGTTTTATTCTCTTTTACAAAATATCTTAGCCCCTAGAATTAACTTTTATTATTTAAAAATTTTACTAAAGTTTACTATATATTTAGAAACATGAACATAGTTATCTAAAGTTAACAATTAATACCAAAGTTCATGTTAGCTTTAAAATTTTGAAATTTTACTTATGTGAGGGAAAATAAAATTAGGTTCTTTCTCTCTTTCTAAAAATGATTTTTCTCCCCTCCCTCCCCCCCAAACTTAAATTTTTAAAAGAATTTTTTACATGAAGAACTTTAAAAATGAAGGGTGAAAGAAAGCATTAAATACATAAAAAAAAATTCATACATGTTGGAGATTCTGATTTTTTGAACATAAATTTTGAAATACTGCAGGTGCTAATATGAAAACTATATGGCTAAAAACATTAAATTGCACATAATACATATAAAATTTGCTGAGAAAGAGCTAATCACAATACATAACAAAGTGCTGAAAATAACAACAGAACTAAACTAAATTCTAAAAATGAAAAGTTTTTCACAATACAGTTTCACATAACATAACAACAGAGTCTCAACAACAACATAACACAAACAATACAATCACACAGTACAAACACATACAAACAAACAAACAAAAAGATTACTAGTCATCATCTTCCTTATCATCGACATCTAACTTCTGCTGTTAATATGGAGTATAAGTAGGGTGAATAGGGAACTGAACTGTATGGTCACCCCTTAAGTATCTCACTAAAGCATCATCATAAGCAGCTTCATACTCAAATTTCTGGCGAATCAGATCATCATTGTGAGCATTTCTGGCATCTATATTTTGCATCCTATGATCGATCCTCAAAATATCTCCCTGCTGAATCATCATCTGTTCCAACAACTCCCTGTTTTTGGGTCACCTGAAGTAGGCTCTCTAAATGTATGGGTTCTATAAGTAGAAAGAATATCACTAGCCTATCTTCTAGATCGCCAATCAACATTGGACTCATAAGTCTTGATGTTGGCAGGCCCAATCAGTCTCTAAGGCTCAATCTTCTTGTCATTATGATTGAAATCAACTCCTGTGTGCTCACAAACTATGTAAATGAGAGCAGGGTGTGCCAATCCACCAGTGGTCTCTCCTAGGGCAATAGATCAAATCTTCATATAATTGATAGAGCCTACATTTATATCCATCACTTGCTGAATACAGAAGTTCAAGATGGCTTTATCCTTGGTCACTTAACGATGATAGTTTGTTGGAATCATCCTCCGAGAAATAAAATAATGTCAGGTCTGAGACACTACATTTTACATAGAAAGGGGAAAGTTAACTTTAACTCCATTCTTTATTTTCTAAAACCCTTTCTCACTAGACAGAAAAGAAATAACTTCATCTAAGGCTTGATCTATAGCAGAAAAAGAATGATACTGGCATCTATAAACACTTCTAATTGATAAAAATTATTGATTTTTTATGCAGTAAACTCCTCTCTTTTTCCTCAAACAAAAACAAAATCATCAAACACTAAATTTTACATAGAAAGGGGAAAGTTAACTTTAAATCCATTCTTTATTTTCCAAGGCCCTTTCTCACCAGTCAGAAAAGAAATAACTTCATCTAAGGCTTGATCTGTAGCAAAAAACAAATGATACTGGCATCTATAAACATCTTCTAATTGATAAAACTCATTGATTTTTTTGGAGTAAACTCCACTCTTTTTCCTCAAATAAAAACAAAATCATCAGAAGCCTCAAGAAGATTGGCATAAAATTCCATCACAATCCCAACTATCGCATCGACAATAAAATAGTAGAAGTTTTCCCACTGCCGAGCGATAATCAATCGTTCAATTTCTCCTCTCGGATTTTTAAGACCTTGGTTTTGAATCACTTTTTTTATTTGCTTGAAGACTATGAAATCGAGCACTGACACCAAAGATAATAAACATTTACTCTTCATATTCTACTTTCTTTTTGCTCGATCTAGGTGTCATAGGAAATCTAGAAAATTTTGAAAAAAAAATATAAATAAATCCCAAAATTCCAAAAATCAAAATGTAAATCACTTTAAACTTAAATATACTATGTAAGAGTTATTCGCCAAAGCATTTTCTCAAAATTTCTTTAAAAAATTTCAAAATTTTGGATCTAGTTAATGTAAGAAAAATCTTTGGTGAAAATAAAAAAATTTTCTTTAAAGTGTAGCTCTTACCTAGAGAAGATGAAATCCAAACTTCCTTTGTCTCTAAATCACCTCAAATCTGGCCAAAATCAAGCCCTAGGTGCAAAACCAACGGTTGAAGGTGACTTAAGGGTTAAAAATGGAGGTTTTTGGTGAAAATTGTTAATTAAAGGGTTAATTCGTCGCTCTCAAGTTGAAGGCGTCGTCGGCGCCAATGCAAGCACCATTGGCGCTGATGGACCGAAATTCACTACTTTGATTTTCAAATTTTCAATTTTCTCCAAAGTTTTTAGTATTTTTAAAGACAAATTTTTATCTAAATTCATAAATACACAATTCAAAAATAATTATTTTCACAAACAACAACAAACTGTCTTTTATATATGAAAATATATTTTTTTACAAAAACATTTAACAAATAACAAATTCACACCTATTATGCAAACTAATTATAATTTAGCGTCGAAATCAAACCACAACACTAAATGCTGACACAAAATTAACACATAATCAAAGTTAAAAATTCTAAAGGAAAAACAAACAAAATCAAACCTAAGCAAATCCACACAATTACACTAAACACATGAACACTTTTAACCAAGTTGAGAATTCACAATCTTCAATCATTTAACCTCATCTTCAGTGCTTTCACCTCCTTTATTATCTCCCGCAGATTGGTAATGAACATATAAGTCGAGAATCGGTACGGAAATTGATCTGTCAAATTTTCTTTGATCCACCCCTTTTCTTTAAACATCCGAACTAATCCTACTCCAAAAATTCCAGTGTGATCAAAATTCTCTTTCATTCTCCAATCCAAGTGATCAAAAAGGTACTTGAGATCTCCCACTGTATTCATAATACTCTGAAGTTCTCTTTCAGTTTTTCTCAATTTCTTCTCTGAAGCAAGCGAACTTCCAATAGTTGGTAGCATTAATGATGTTTAAGCATGTGAAGAATGATCTATAATAGCATTTAGTGCTTCATTTCCATTACCAACATACTGATCATCCATATAAATCTTGGGCACCCACAGTAGTAAAACTTTATACCAATTTTCATATGGAACTTGGGATTGACTACAAATCAAAAAAATTGTAGAAGGATGCCCAAGTTCATAAATTCGCCCATTTATAATGATTTCCATCACATATTTAAATATAATTGAACCTATATCAATAGGTTTCTCCATTTGAATATAGTAGTTTAATATAGCACTCTCCTTGGTGACTCTACTGATCTTCATAGTAGGAAGTAATTTTGCACAAATAAAGAAATGCCACTGCTTCGAAATTGGATTAAGCGATGAAGAGGGAAAAATAATATGTCTTTCATCTCGTACTTCTCACATATCACTTTCATCTGTCAGAAAATTATAAATATCTTGCATCAAATCTTGCGAAGGAATGAAATTTGCAGAATGACAGATTGGAACATTTTCTATCATATACAATTCATTAATCCTTGCAGGAGTAAATGGTACAGCCTTACCTCATACGAAGATAACTCCTTGGGTAATTCCATGTAGATTTTCATAGAACTCCTTCACTACAGGTACAACAACCGCAGGGGTAGTGTAACACAGACCTTCTTATAACCTTTGCAGAATAATCTTGTCAACTAGAACACTTGGATTGATCAACTCATGATTAACAAATCCTCTTTCCTTTATCAATCTCTTCTTCATAATAACTTTATCGTATAATCTCTGCGCGTCGAAACTAATAAACTTTCTTCCTTTGAAAACTTCATACCTTGAAGTATTTCTGGAATTTGAAGCCATGGAATCCAAAAATAGAATGTTTCTAGATATCCTAGGCAATTTTTAGAACTTTAAAGACACCTTCTGGCGGTTATTATTGACCGAAAACACGTGAAAGTCCACCAAAAGTTGCAAGAACTGTCCAACAGCTCTCGGCGTCGCCAGCGCTCCCGCAATGCGCTGGTTAAACATTATCAGCCCCACATACCATTTGTTTAGTTGGGCTGACTTAGCATTAAATTTTCTTTAAATTGAGGTATATGTCTTTCATAATAGTGTTTCAAACGAGGCCTATTAACTTTAAATATCTTTTCAATGTTAGGATCTTTAATCACAACAGTTCTATAATGATAAACTTTAATCACTTTAAATGGTCCTAACCATCTGGATTTTAGTTTTATTGGAAACAATCTCAATCTTGTATTATATAATAGAACTTCTTGTCCATGTTCAAATTTCTTCTGAATTATCTTCCGATCATGCCATATTTTCATTTTCTCTTTATAGATTTTTTTCATTTATCATATGATTCATTACTAATCTCCTCACGTTCATTTATTTGCAATAATCTTTTCTCACCAGCATCTTTTAGATTAAAATTAAATTGCTTAATAGCCCAAAATGTTTTATGCTCTAATTCTACAGGTAAGTTACATGTTTTCTCAAATATCAGTTCGTATGGGGACATTTCTATAGCAGTCTTATAAGCATTTTTGTATGCCCATAATACATTATCAAGTCTAGCAGACCAATCCAATTTATAAGGATTTACAACTTTTTCTAAACTGCGATTAATTTCACGATTTAATATTTTTGTTAAACCAATAGTCTGAGGATGATAAGCAGTAGAGAATCTATGCATAATATCATATTTCTTAATTAATTTTTTGATTTTATTATTCCTGAAATGAGATCCTCCATTAGTAATAATTACACTCGGTATTCCATATCTTGTAATAATATTTTTAATTAAAAATTTAGAAACACTCCTAACATCACATCTAGGTACAACAATAGCTTCAATCCATTTGGACATATAATCAACAACAAGTAATATATGTAAGTTTTCAAATGAAGGCATAAATAGTCCCATAAAATCTAATCCCAACACATCAAAAATTTCAACTTCCAATGTGTAAATTAAAGGCATTTCATTTCTTCTAAATATATTTCCTACATGTTGACATCTATCGCAAATTTTAATATATTCATTAACATCTTTAAAAATACTACGCCAATAAAATCCAGCTTGTAAAATTTTATATGCAGTTCTGTTTATTCTAAAATGTCCTCCAAATTCAGAATCATGACATCTTTCTATTATTAATTGAGTTTCTTCATAAGGCACACATCTTCTAATAATTAGATCTTTACATTGTTTATATAAATATGTGTCATCCCAAAAATAGTCTTTTGAATCACATATAAACTTCTTTAATTCTAGATTTTTTAAATCAGGTGATAGAATATAACTTACAATATAATTTACTATATCAACATACTACGGTACACCCATTTCATCAATACTATATAATTGTTCATCAGGGAAATTCTCTAAAATTTTATTTGCAAAATTAGTTAATATTTCTATTTTTATTCTAGACAAATGATCAACTATTTGATTATCATTTCAATTTCTATCAATCACGTTAAAATCAAATTCTTGCAATAGATATATCCATCTAATTAATCTTGGTTTAGCATCCTTCTTTTGCATTAAATATTTAATAGCAAAATGATATGTATGCACTGTACATTTAGTTCCAATTAAATAAGGTCTAAATTTATCAAAGGCATAAACAATAACTAATAACTCTCTTTCAAGAGTAGTATAATCAATTTAAGCTTCATTTAGAGTCTTACTAGCATAATATATAACTTTAAAAACTTTGTCGTTTATTTGTCCTAATATAACTCTAACAGCATAATCACTAGCATCACACATTATTTCAAATGGTTTCTCCTAGTCAAGTGGTACTATTATTGGTGCAGTGACTAATTTTTTTTTTAATAATTGAAATGCTTTTATGCATTCTTCATTAAAATCAAATTTCATATTTTTTTCTAAAAGTTGGCATAGAGGCTTAGTTATTTTTGAAAAATTTTTTATGTAGCGTCTGTAAAACCTAGCATGTCCTAGAAAACTTCTTACCCCTTTAACCTAGTAGGTAGTGGTAATTTTTCTATAACTTGGATGTTTGCAGGATCTACCTCCATGCATTTTTTAGAAATTTTATGCCTGAGTACAATACCTCCTGCAACCATAAATTGACATTTTTCCCAATTTAATACTAAATTGACTTTTTCACATACTTCCAGAACTTTTTCTAAATTATTAAGGCATAATTCAAATGAAGTCCCACATACAGAAAAATCATCCATAAACACTTCCATTCCATGTTCTATAAAATTACTAAAAATTGACATCATATATCTTTAAAATGTTGCAGGTGTATTGCATAATCCAAAAGGCATTCTACGAAACCAAATGTTCTGCATGGGCTTGTAAATATTGTTTTCTCTTGATCCTCAGGAGCAATTAGAATTTGGTGATAACCAGTATATCCATCTAAAAAGTAATAATACATATTCCCTACCAATCTATCAAACATTTGGTCTAGAAAGGGTAAAGGAAAGTGATTTTTTCTGGTGGTCATATTTAATTTTCTATAGTCAATGCAAATTCACCAACCAGTTACTTGTCTTATTGATATTAATTCATTTTCTCATTTTATTCAACAATCACTCCTCCTATCTTTAGGTCACAGTGAATTGGGCTTACTCAAGCACTATCTGAAATATGATATATAATTCTAGTATCTAACTATTTTAAAATCTCTTTTTTAACAACTTCTTTCATTATTGTGTTCATATTGTTCATCTAATAAAACTATGTGCATACAAACTAAAGGACAAATTCCTTTAATATCTACTAAAGTCCATCCAAAAGCCTTTTTATTTCTATTAACTTTTATTCCGGAATCTCAGCTAACTCGGAAGATATAATAACCAGCAATTTAGATGACTCTCCTAAAAATACATACTTTAAATGGGCAGGTAATATCTTTAATTCAAGTTCAGGTGGTTTAATATTTTAAGGGATAAGATTTTTAAGATCATTTTCCAACATGTCTAATGTTTCAAATTTGCCCTGAATATAATCCAAATCTTCCTCTTTAATTTCATCCTAATTCTCAAAAATTTCTCCTTGCTTAAATTTATCTTCGAATTCTTTCTTAAATTGTTCATTACTTAGATAATCAACTACTTCCAGCCAGAAACATTCATTATATTTTTTTAATGCAGGATATTTCATAGTTTTTGCTATATTAAATTTTACTTCTTGATCATTAACTCTCATTATTAATTCTCCTTTTTGCACATCTATTATAGCTCTTCTTGTTACAAGAAATGGTCTCCCTAAAATAATAGGAATCTCTTTATCTTCCTCCATATCCAATACTACAAAGTCTACGGGAAAAATAAATTTAACCACTTTTACTAGTACATCCTCTATAAATCCTTTTGGATAAGTTATTGATTGGTTAGCTAACTGAAGAGTTACAGTAATAGGGAAAATTTCTCCCAAATCTAAACATTTCAAAATTGATAAGGGCATATGATTGATACTCACTCCTAAATCACTTAAAGCTTTTCCATAAAACTTTTCACCAATTTCACAAGGTATAGTAAAACTACGAGGTTCTTTTAATCTTTTAGGAAGCATTTCTTGAATAATAACACTACACTCTTCAGTGAGTGCAACGGTCTCGTGATCTGTAAACTTCCTTTTCTTATTTAGTATATCTTTCATAAATTTTGCATAACTTGGCATTTGCTCCAAAGCATTAACAAAAGGAGTATTTATTCTTAACTTCTTAAGGATTTCCAAAAATTTTTGTAAATTTTTTATCTTTATTCTTCTACTTCAGTCTTTGAGGAAATGGAAGTAATGGTTTTTTTAAAGGAACATGTGTTTGTTCATTTTCCTGTTGATTATTTTTCATTTCTTTTTTCTCTTCATCAACTTCAAATTCTCTTTGGATTCTTGTTTCAATTTCTTTTTCACTTTGTAATTGAATACCTTTAATCTACTCTTTATTTAGATTTTTTGGATTAATTTTCATAGTACTTTGAAAAATTCCAGAAGGTTTGTTACTGAGTACAGTAGCAATATGTCCTAATTGATTTTCAATATTTCTAATAGTAACCCCTTGATTCTGTATTTGATTTCCCATATTCAACATCACTTCTTCCATCGCCAACTTTTTTTCCTTAACTTGTGGGTTAGAAATGAAGTTAAATTTTAGAGGATAATAAGCTCAAAAATTAGGATTTCCTTGATTGTTCAGATTTACAGATGGATTCACCTAATTATTATAACTATTCCAACTAAAATTAGGGTGATTTTTCCATCCAGGGTTAAAATAGTTAGAATAGGGATTGTTATTTCGATTATTTATAATGTTTAAGGTTTCATAAAATGGTTTAGTATCAATAATTTGTCTTAATGAATTTTCCTGTAATACTAGAGGTATTTGAGAATAGTTCACTCATATTTGATTAATCATTTTAAAAATAGTAGCAATTTAAGATGACAAAATAGACATTGCATTAGAATCATAAATATTTTCTACTCACTTAGGATTTACCCTTTCAGAGGGCCATTAAAAATTGTTAGTAGTCATTTCTTCAATTAAAGAATATGCTTCATCAAAAGGTTTTGACATTAATGATCTACCCGCAGCAGTATTTGTTATAGATCTTAATGATCATACTAATCCATTGTAAAAGGTTTGAATTATTAACAAATTTGGCAAAGCATGGTGCGGATAATTTCTAAGAAGATTTTTAAATCTTTCTTAGGCTTCATATGTTGATTCCCCTTCAAACTGACAAAAAGATGTAATATCCTTTCTAAACATAGCAGTTTTCAAGGGTGGAAAATATTTAGCCAAGAATCTTTGTGATAGTTCTCCCCAAGTTCTAATAGATTCAGGTGCTAATGAATTTAACCAAGCCTTGGCTTTATCCCTTAATGAAAAAAGAAAAATTCAAAGCCTAACAGCATCATTAGACACTCCGTCATATTTAAATGTAGCACAACTTTCAAGAAAACTAGCAAGATGTAAGTTAGGATCTTCAGTAGGTGTTCCTCCAAACTGATTATTTTGTACCACTTGGATAATAGCAGGTTTAGCTCAAATGAATTAGCAGCAACATCAGGATTTTGATTAGTTAAGTCAAGTTCATCTGTTGTTGGATTAGCATAATCTTTTAAAGGTCTTTGTCGATTTTCATTTATTTGATTATCTAAGTTATTCGCTATTTTGTTCAAATTTTTAATTTCTTATTGTTGTTTTCAAAATTTTCTAATAGTACGTTCCAATTCTGAAACGTAAGGTACTAAACCTTCAGATCCAATATTTTTCATAAACAAATAAGTAAGCAAAGTAAAATTCTTAAAAAATAAACCCTTAAACAAAATATCTTTTTTTATTTTT
>NEWO01001435.1:0-20422 GCA_003013225.1 Phalaenopsis aphrodite | reverse complement strand
TAAACCCTTTCGAGCACAAATAGTCCTTCCCAGGTTGGTTCAAATTTACCTCATATCTTGCGATGTACGAGAATAGGTTTTCTAAGGACCAGAACCAAATCACCAACTTTAAAAGTCCTGGGACGGACCAGTTTGTCATGTGCTTAAATCATCCCGGCTTGGTACAATTCCAAATTTTGTTGCGCTAGCAGTGGTTTTCCTTCCAAAATTTCTAATTCATTGAGTGTTAATCTAGCATTCTCTTTAGTAGTGATTTTGTTGGCAACGACAACTCTGAGAGACGGAAGTTGAACTTCTAAAGGTAACATAGCCTCAGACCCATACACAAGAGCGTAAGGTGTAGACTGAGTTGGAGTTCTAAACGTAGTTCTATAGGCCCATAAGACTTCTAAAAACTGCTCGTGCCAATTCCTTTTATTTTAGTCTAAGGTTTTTTTAGAATTTTGACGAGAGCCTTATTAAAAGCCTCAACCTATCCAAAAGCTCTCGGATAATAAATTTTAGAATAACACCAATCTATTTTGTGTCTTCGCACAAAATTATTGATTTTAGTGTTTTTGAATGCAGAACCGTTGTCTGAAATAATTCTGTGTGGCACTCCAAAATGGTAAATAACTTTATTCTTGAAGAACTGTAAGACATGGTGTGTTTTTACTTCTCTCAATGATATTGCTTCTACCCACTTTGAAAAGTAATCGGTAGCGGCTAGAATGAATCGATGTCCCTTTGAAGATGGAGGCTCTATAGAACCCACCACATCTATGCCCCAACATTCAATTGGCCATGATGCGACTGTCGGGTGTAGCGCATTTGAGGGGTGATGTAAGACCACTCCATGTACCTGACATTGGTGAAACTTTTGGCAATTTTCATACAGTCGGTCATCATCGCGGGCCAGTAATATCATAGCCTTTTAATTTTTATTTTCATCTTCAGACCTGACTGATGAGCGCCACAAAGTCCTGTGTGTATCTCTTTAATGATTTCTCGAGCTTTTGTAGCATTTATGCACCTCAACCACATTTGGTCAAAAGATTTTCGGTAAAGAACATTATCTATTAAAGCATATGATAAGGCTCTCTTCTTTATCTTATATGCCACTGACTTATCATCTGGTAGCTTTCCTATTTATAAATATTCTGTGAAAGTTTGATGCCAGTCTTCTGCAATTTTGGAAGTTCTCGTTAATATTTCCTCTTTACCCAATTTGTCTAAAATATCTACATCGATCTGGGACAGAACCTGAAGTCCTTGAACAGTGATCTTGTTGGAATCTTCTTATGGACATGCAAATTCCTTGGTAAGTTTAGCTAAGGCATCTGCCAGAGTATTTTCTCCCTTTGAGATTCTATACATTGTCACATTTGGAATTTGTTCTAATAACTTTATTGTATAGCGGTGATATTGTTCCAATTTAGGCTTCAAAATTCGGTATTATCCAGCAACCTGTTGAATGATCAACTGTGAATCTCCGTAGATATTAATGTTAGTTATACCCATTGATATTGCTAATTGTAACCCTGTTATCAGTGCTTCGTACTCTGCCTCACACGGTTCTATTAAATAGTAAAAATACCTTAACATTTCTTATTCTGTTATAATGAAGATCAATCCAATCTCTGCTTTACCAGGTATTATTGTTTGCAATTCTTTATCCCTTTTTTCTGAAGAAGTCCAATTAAAATATAATTCCCAATGTAGAGTCTTTGGAATTTTTCACATCCATTATTTGTTCATCTGACAAATCATCATTGAGAGGGGAACCAGTCGATAATGGGTGTGCTGCGAGGAAGCCTGCTTAAATTTGCCCTTTCACAGCTCGGAGTGAAACAAAAGTTATATCAAATTGCAATAATACCATGGTTCACCTCACTAACCTACCGGAAAGCGTAGGTCGGGTCATTAAATAATTCAGTAGAATAAAATTTGAGTTAAGGTTGACTTTGTGAGAAAGCATGTAATGACGGAACTTCTGAACTGTAAAGATTAAGGCCAAACAATGTTTCTCAATCGAAGGATATTTCCCTTCCGCTGGAATCAAATGACGACTTAAGTAGTAAAAGGCATTTTCTTTACCCTCATGGTTAACTTGAGCTAGCAAGGCTCCAAGGGAGTCTTCCAAAGCTGTGGTATAAAGTATTAAAGGTCTAGTCGAAATGGGTGTTGCCAAGGCAGGAGGTGTTGTTAGTTATTGTTTAATGCTCTCGAAAGCGCACTGACATTTATCATCCCAGTTAAAATTTGCGTCTTTCTTAGTCAACGCAGAAAAAGGTTGACACATACCTAACAAGTTAGAGTTAAAGGGTCTTAAATACGTCAGCATCTCCTGAAAAGATCGTAATTGCTTTAAATTTTTAGGGGGTGGCATTTCCAAGATAGCTTTAATTTTTCCCGGGTCAATCTCAATCCCGCGGCGGCGAACAATAAACCCGAAAATTTTCCCATAAGTCACGCCGAATGCACATTTTAGGGGATTCATTTTAAGGTTGAATTGTCGTAACCGTTCGAAAATAATTCTCAAATCGTACAAATGATCTTCTTTTTTGCTTGCTTTTGATGACCAAATCGTCCACATAACATTCCACTTGATTGTGAATGAGGTCATCAAAGATTCTTGTCATTGCTCGCTGATATGTTGCACAAACATTCTTTAATCCGAAAGGCATTACTATATAACAATAAACTCCAATTGGCATTCAGAAAGTTGTAAACTTTTTATTTTATTGAGCCATTTTTATCTGGTTATACCCTGACGATCTATCCATGAAGGAGAAAATTTTATGAAACGATGCAATTTCCACCATCAATTCTGGGATTGGAAGAGGAAACTCATCTTTTGAGCATACTTTATTCAAATCTCTAAAGTCCACGCAGATCTAAATTTGCCCATTTTTCTTTTTAACTAGTACTATACTAGCCAACCACATAAGGTATTGTTCTTCCTATATGGATTTAGCGTTTATCAATTTCTTAACTTCATTTATAACTTGTTTTTCAATATCAAGACGTATTCTTCTTGGAGCCTGCTTAACTGGAATGGCAGAAGGATCTAGGCCCAGCTTTTGTACTGCAACTTCTGGTGCCAATCCAGGTATTTTCTCATAACTCCAAGCGAAACAATTTTTGAATTATGTCAACAACTTAATCATATTTATAGATTCTTCTTCACTAAGTAGAGAGCTAATAAAAATTAGCCTTAGTTCCTTTTCGGTACCCAAGTTAATTTATTGTAACTCATCTAATGTTGATTTAATCTCTTCTTCGAATTCTAGCGGGGCATACTCAATTGTAGATTCTTCATAGTTATTGAGAATTTCTAAACAATCTTCTTCATGTCCATTAGTAACAGCTAGGCAAAATTCTGTATCATCAACATGTCCCACTGTGGCAAACCGAATACCTTGTTTGGAATTAAATGCTTGATTATCATTATTCTAAAGTTTCTCAAAGCATCGTGATTGATTTTTTCACCACTTCTTAGGTACCAAAATGTGCTGAGCAAGATTTTGAACACAAGGCGAGTACCAATCAATAAGTATTGCTATTAACTCGGAAAAAATCTCATCTTCTAGTTCTACATTGATTTCAGAACTAGAGGATGAAGAATCGTAATGAAACTTAATATCTTTCATACATGCACTATATACCTTTTTGATCGTCTAACACTCAATTTTACGAGTAGAAATCGGGGTGACGACCATAGTTTGTACATAGCGATTAATCCAATCATACATTGAACCACATTCACATTTTTCTTCGTTTTCTAAATCTATTTTGAACAGAGGTTTCTTCTGGTTAATCGTCATCACGTCTTTCTTTATTTTTTCATCTTCAGAACTGTCTTCCAAATCAATGTTGATCATTGAACTCTTTTGTCCAACAATCTTATCGTTACTTATGCGATCTCGTCCTCGGCCTCAACCTCATATACGAGTTCTAGAGGAACTCTCATGCTCTTGTTGTAAATGGGTGGTAAAAGATCGTTGAATCGGTATTGGATGGCCTTGTCTTGGTATATTTCTGAACCTTTTATGTTTCTTGCAGCAATGTCTTGAGGTGTAACGTTCTTTTTTAGCGGAGTATAGTAAGTGGCATCTTTATGAATACCCACTTCATGAATTGAAAATGGTTGTAGATCTCCCTTTATACAATATTCTTGTCCTTCCAAATAATACTTAATGTATTGATGTAGTGAGGAAGGAATTAAACTATACTCATGAATCCAGAGAGCATTGAACGAAGTCTCAGAATCAATGATATGGAATTTCTTAGTTGTTACTAATTCTCTAATTTTCATCAGTAATGTAATTGATCTAAGAGCTCTTTCCCCTTTTTGATTAAAGCCTCTTAACATCATTTTATCAGCAGTCAACTGTCTTGCGTCTATGTCCAAATAAGCCAAATTTCGTAAACTCATTATATTAATGGATTCCTTTGGATCCACTAATACTTTATAGAGCATGAAGTTGCCGATGTTGACAGAAATATACAACGGACGATTATGATCAGCAGTCCTACGAAACAAATCATCATTTGTGCATGTTATTTTTGCTTGTTCCCTTAATGAACAAACCTCATCCAAGGAAGTACTAGCAAGTTGAGCTAAATAGATTTCTGGATCGAGCAAAGCTTTTATTAAAGCCTCCATTATTTCCTTTGATAGGATTAGGGCATCGTATATACTCAACTTAGCAGGTAATTTCCTAAGATGGGCTAGTACATTATAGTCTACCTTAATGTTTGTTTCCTCATCTCCCTTTTGGACAAGTATTTCATCGGTCGGTGGAACTATATTGACCTGAATAACTGTTTGTTTCATCGTATCCTTTAGACACATTCTCTAAGGCAATACCTTTCCACTTCTTAAATTTATTTTTGTTACTTATTCTGAATCATGACTTGACTTTGGAACTACCTCTACATGAGCTGGAGTAACTGATTCTTCCAGAGGTTCTTCTGAATCTGAAGACCCTAACCCTATCGCAATCGGCAATCTGTGGAAATCAAAGACGGGCGTATCATTTTTTGAATCATATTTATTATCATCAATATCTTTTCCAGACTCACAGTCACATGTGTCAGAACTTTGTACAATTTGAGAATCATCAGAATGATTGGGATTAGTATAGGGATTAGGATGGTCATCACCAATCACACCACCAAAAGAAATAGTCTAAACGTAGCCAAAGTTAAATTCCATAGTATTACATGCCCCTGGTGGAGCAAAGAAGAAATCATACAAAGTCAGCGGTTTGAGAGATTTCTCTCCCAAATTCGTAGTAACTAATCTTAGACGATCAAGTTTCATTTCACATTTTGGCTTTTTGAAGGGTTTTTTAGTTTTCCTCGAAACTTCTTCTACCGTAATCGCAATATTGGCTTAACAGGTTCTTGATTTTGAATCGGAGCTTGTAACGAAGCATTCTGAATTTGATTCAGCATTTTCTTTGAAGACTTTGTCCAAACTTTATTCCACCCATCTTTGACTATGTAAGGATCGATCAGAACAATAAGATCAATCAACTCTTTTGGGATCGTTATGTTCCCATCCCTGAGATTGTATTCCAACCAATTCTTGAAAGAAAAACAATTCTCCAGAGTATATCCAATCATTCTATGATATGGAAAATATAATGGGTGATCCTTATTATCAACTGCATCGAGCTTCTTTGGTTCTGACAAGATAAATCCCGATTTCTTTATTAAATTACAAAACATTTTACCAACTACTTTGTCTTTAAAAGGATACACTCTGTTCAAATGTTCTGTCAGGGTTTGAATTGATCTCTTATTTATCTGATAAGACCTTTGTTAGGATGGCTGTGTACGGTATTACTGAGGAAGTTGATGACTTTGTTGTGGTTGTTCAACCTTTATTTCTAATGGTTGCTTACCCTTGTCAATAGTCACAACAGTGCCGGACTTTTTCTTGAAGACTTTTGCAGGTATCTGTTTTTCAAATTTCTTAATAAAACCAAGTTTTTTAGCTTCCTCTTGAAGACTCCTGGCTTTGCTGAGCAATTTTTCAAAAGTTTTAATCGTGAACCCCTCGAGAAGGAAAGCAACTAGCTCATGAACACATATTAACAGGATTTCAATCGCATGTTGTTCTTGAAGTTGTAGTTCGCATTTCATGCTTAAATTTCTCAAGCGCAGAATGTAATCCACTAGAGTTTCATCTTTTCTTTGTTTCTCAATCACTAAATCACCAGCAGTGATATGGTTTCTAGCCCCAACAAATCGCTTGATGAAGAGATCTTCTAATTCTACAAATTTCTTGACATAACCAATCGGCTATTCCGCATACCAATCTAATGCTACTCCTGACAGACTACTGACAAACTGTTAGAAAAGTAGAGCATCGTTCCCTCCTGCATTACAACAACTAGCACAAAAATGTGCCACATGCTTTCAAGGGTTTCCTATTCCATCAAAAGTTTGAAACAGAGGTGGTACAAAACCCTAGGGATATTGCACGGTATCAAATTCTGCAGATTGTGTCAAGGTTTCTTTCACCTGGTGTTTTATCATACTTTTAATGTCCTTCTCTGGTATTGAATTATGGACATGATCTTTCTTACATTATTCTTCCTTCTTAAAAAAAGTAACTCCTTTTTATTTTCATCGATCTGTACAACATCTAGTTGGTTTACCTCAACATGTACTATTTTTTGGAGATTGTGGCTGACTTTGTAAGGTCATAATAGCAGCCATGATTTCTTCCATTTTTGCCTTCATGTATTCCATTTGCTCATCTTTTTGCTGAAAAATCTTCTGTAATATTTCAATAGCACTCTCCTCTCCTGGTGCCACTTGTAAGGATGAAGATGCTTGGGTTTCTACAACATTTATCTCGATGAAATCCTCATTCATATAATCAGTCAAATCCTCTTCATCACGCAATTCATCTTTCACTTCCTTAGAAAATTATTTAATATCCTTTCTAAGCTTTTCCAACTTTATTTCAATTGGGTCTTTTTTAGACACCTCAAGGTCAGTCTGTGACAACTGACAAGTAGCACTTTCAATGGCAACTATAGTGGGCAACACATCACATGGGGTATTTTCCCCAAAATTCTCCATCATGGACTCCTTCGTATGTGTTGGTTCAACAACCTTAGGTCACCATACCATCTTCTTAGATAAAAATATCTTGAGATCAAGTGACTTATTGGTGATATCCATATCCTAAGAACTGGTGGGCTCCCTAATTTCTAAACCAGACACATCAACAGGAAATCTCTTACTATTTCTTGACCTTTCTGACCACAGTAAAGGCTTATCCTATACCTGAGGTACACTTATTCTTAGTTCAAGACGGGATTTAATGGGTTTTCGTTTCTAAAAATTCTGGGAAAGAACGACGGTAGGAGTGACAGTGACATAAACAGGAGGAACACGGGCTCCCAAATGTTGTTTGACGAGAATTCTGGGCAGTAGTGGAGTAGTAGTGGTAGAAGCGAGATCTAGATGATGATCATTTGAATGGACTCTCCAAGAGTTTTGTAAAAATTAAACCTTCTCTTCTACTCACAAATCTCCTTGTAGGTTGCAAAGCGAACTTATCATCCTTCAATATCTATCTCCTCATCTGGGGTGACACAGCACACCACTTCCTATTGAGGATTTTGGTAATAGAACATCCTTCTTTCTTTGTTAGCTTCTTGAAGATCATATGAACTCATGTTAACAGTACGAATCCTTTAGCCTTTACTTGGTTATTGAAACGGTAGAGTTGAGACAGTGTAGCAGCAATCCTCTGAACGTCCTCTTCATCAAGAGCGAGAGACAGTGGATGAAACGTACTCCCTCTTAAGAGAGGGAAGGTCAAAGGTACAAACCTCAAACAAGACCCTACTTCAAACACAGAAGGCGTAGTTAAGAACGTCGAACCCTCCACAATGACAAACTCGTCATCTACCTAACTTTCCTTCTTTTTAAGTTGAGTGGGGAAGGTGACAGGTGCAATGACTAGAGCGGTGGGGGCAGTAACTGTTATTTCCAAGGTATTCTTGACAATTTTAGCAATCTTTACAACATTATCAATGTCCTTCTTAGTTCATACCCTTTTCAAAGGTGGAAACTCATGAGTAAATTTCGACACCCTTTGTCTCCAAAATCGCCAAAAAGAATAGCCTCTTCCAAATGCTCCCTTAAAGGGGTATTTATTGCCGAACAAAGGGGAAGGAGCTTACGACAGAATGGCTCACGCGAATCCAAGAATGAGACTCATGAGTGGGAGAGGCCATTATAAGAAAGTAACTGGCTGTTATGACTAGAGAAGAAGGTAAGCCATCGCTGGAGGGGAAGGGAAAGAACGGAGAAACCGGAAGAAGCATCATTGCTCGACCGAGAGAAAGAAAGGCTAGGGCAAGGTTCTGTCCCAAGAAGAGGAAGGGAGCGTATGAGAGGGAGAGTTTAAAGTATAGGTTTATAAAAATATCTTTTATTTTTTTTTCTAAAAAACTTTATCATATATTTAAAAAAATGAGGAAAATATTAAATTTTTGTGACTTACTCGTACACGGCGCCCCAACTAAATTGGTGTCCTCCCTAGCTAAAATCTACGTTCCAGACGTAACGACGTGGTCTGTTTCGTCATCCAGAGTCATCTGGACAAATTCCTCGATGATCGCGTCGAATTAACTTTGACTCGTACGCTACGCCATAAATGAAATTATTTTGATCAGATCGGAGTTGTTCAACAAATATATTATTGACCGGTCCTCACATAAGTGAGGACCAAAGTCAAACACATCGCTCGCAGTGGCAAGTCAAACATTGCGCGTGTCACGGTGTCCATCTATAACTTTCAATTTTTTATAAGAGCTCAATAAGAGTTTCAATATGTTGGCTTTCATCGACTCAACTATTGTGAAGGATTATAAACTGTCCATATGGAACTTCAAGAAGTGAATAAACGACTTGAATTTCTAAGGTGTGTGGGTCCCAGTCTAATCCTCTAAGAGAGCTCAAATAAAAAAAATCTTAAGGTTAGATTTTAGAGTATCTAGAGAATGGAAGACCTCAAAATGAGGTCAACAAAGCACCCAATCAATGCCTCAAATTCAATTCAAATGTCCATCAATTTGACCTCAATTGACCTCAATTTCAATCCTAAACTCAAATTAACTTTTCATATGATCAAATTAAACTAAATCCAAGCTCAATTGATCCATGATTTGAACCCAATTTTGAGTCAGGTTAAAGCCCCAATTTTGACCATATGACCTAATCTCACCAAATTGAAACCATAGCCTAGTCAATTGGCCCCAATTAATGTTGTAAAATCTTGATAACATTCCTATACATCAAATTCAACCATCAAATTTCACCCAATTGATTGTCTTAATCTCCGAATTGGCATCCAATTCATGTTAAAAACTCTTCATGAGGTCCCTATTGACCATTATATCCAATCCCCTTCTTCTTAGGTCGCTTTGGTCATTTAAGATGTAATTAACTACAGGGGCTTGCCCTTATAGGAAGCATGTCCGAACCCAGCTTAATATAAACCCTATTTAATCCTTTATATTAAATAGGGGAACTTGTTGGCAAATACAAAGGTTTCGCAGACCAAACGGACGTCATACTTTCTTTAGTTTATTTGATCGAGTCTCATCCTCAAGTCTTGTGTTTATCCTTCGGGATAGATACAGGATTTGAGGTACAGTCCTCTTGCATTTTAAACTATAAAAAATATGGGGTCAGTTTGATTTCATACTTCAACGTCCTTCCAAAGCGGGTGACGGGATTTCGATTCTTGTGATCGACAGCTTCTTACGGGCAACTCCCCTCCAACCCCGAAATAATGCCAACAATGTATTAGTAAAAGTTGATAAATTTATCTTTCATGTAGATTTCATTGTTTTAGATATAGAGGAAGATAAAAAAATATCTATTATTTTAGGGAGACCATTTTTAGTTACTGGAAAAGTTATGATAGATGTTCAAAAAGGAGAATTAACTATAAGAGTTAATGATCAAGAAGTGACTTTTAACATTGTGAAATCTATGAAATACCCTATTATTGAAAGAGATAATGAATGTTTTCTCATGGAAATTAGTGAACATTTATTGAAAGAACATTTTAAAGAACATTTTGAAAAAAAAGAACAATTTGAAGAGAGTAATGAAGTTATTTTGGACAAATTAGAAAATAAAGAATTAGATTATGTTCAAGAAAGATTTGAGATGTTGGATATTACGAAAAATACCGATAAGAATTTGTTACCATCAATTATAAAACCACATGAACTTGAGTTGAAAGTATTGCTAGCCACTTAAAGTATGTGTTTTTGGGAGACACGTCTACATTACATGTAATTATTTCTTCAGAATTACATGATTTGTAAGAGCAAAAACTGTTAGATACATTGAAAAGATATAAGAAAGCTTTTTTTTGGACTTTAGCTGATATTAAGTGAATCAGTCCTTCGATCTGTATGTGCAGAAATAAACTAGGTGAACAATATAAACCAAGAGTTGATCCACAAAGGAAATTAAACCCAATGATGAAAGAAGTAGTTAAGAAGGAAATTTTAAAATGGTTAGACACTGGAATTATATATCCTATTTCAGATAGTGCGTGGGTAAGTCCAATTCATTGTGTTCCTAATAAAGGAGGAGTGACAATTGAAACAAAAGAAAATAATGAATTAATACCTATCAGACAAGTTACTAGGTGGCGTATTTGGATTGATTATAGAAAATTAAACACTGTCACCAGGAAAGATCACTTCCCTTTACCTTTTTTAGATCAAATAGTAGATAGACTTGCTTGGCACAGATATTTTTGTTTCTTAGATGAATATATCGGTTACCATCAAATTCCTATTGCTCCTGTGGATCAAGAAAATACAGCATTTACTTTTCCTTTTGGAACTTTTGCTTTTCGAAGAATGTCTTTTGGATTATTTAATGCACCTACAACATTCCATAGATGTATGATGTCTACATTTAGTAAATTAATTGATGATGAATTAGAAGTATTTATGGATGATTTCTCTGTACTTAGAACATCATTTGACGCATGCTTAAATTATGTTGAAAATGTTTTGGAGTTAAGCAAAAGAACTAATTTAGTTCTAAATTGGGAGAAATGTCAATTTATGGTTGCAAGAGGAATTGTGATATGACATAAAATTTTGAAAGATGGTATGAAAGAAGACCTTACAAAAATTCAAGTTATATTTAAACTAACACCTCCTACTAATGTAAGAGAGGTTAGGAGTTTTCTTGGATATTTTAGACTTTACAGACATTTTATTAATGATTTTTCAAAAATTACCAAACCTCTATGCCAACTTTTAGAAAAGGGCAAGAAATTTGAATTTACTGAAAGCTGTTTAAATGCCTTTAAGTTATTAAAGGAAAAATTAATCACAGCCCCTATTATAGTTTCACATAACTGGGAGAAACCATTTGAAATGATGTGTGATGCTAGTGATTATGCTATTGGAGCTGTCCTTAGAAAAAAGTATGAAAAGATTTTTAAAATTATATACTACGCTAATAAAACTCTTAATGATGCACAAATTAACTATACTGTTACTAAAAAAGAGTTACTGGCCATTATGTATGCTTTAGATAAATTCAAATCTTATTTAATTGGAGCTAAATGTGTTGTGCATACTGATCACTCTGCTATTAATATCTGATGCACAAGAAGGATGTTAAACCAAGGTTGATTAGATGGATACTTTTGATGCAAGAATTTGATCTTGTGGTTATTGATAGAAAGGGAACTGATAATCAAATTGCTGATCATTTGTCAAGATTATAAAACCAAGAATCATTTGACACTGACAACAAAATTACAGACAGTTTCCCTTATGAACAACTTTATAATATTAATGAGTGGAAAATACCATGCTATGTTTATATTTTTAATTATATTGTAAGTGATATTTTGCCACCTATGCTGACACTGCAATAACAAAGGAAATTCATTCATGATGAAAAAGCATATTTTTGGGATGAACCTTATTTATATAAATAATGTAAGGATCTGATTATGTGGAGATGTGTGCCTTATGAAGAAACTGAGCTAAACATTCAAAAATGACATGATTCTGAATTTGGAGCACATTTTGGAATTGATAAAACTGCTTATAAAATTTTACAAGTTGGATTTTATTGGCCTACTGTCTTTATGGATGTGAGATGTTTATAGATACATAAAAACGTGTGATTGATGTCAACGAGTAGGCAATATATCTAAAAGAAATGAAATGCCTCTAAATTTCATGTTAGAAGTTGAGATCTTTGACGCATGGGGGTTAGATTTTATGAGACCATTTATTCCTTCATTTGGAAACTTATATATATTAATTACAGTGGACTACGTTTCTAAGTGGATTGAATCATAAGCTTTACCTCGTTGTGACAATAAAAGTGTTTTAAGATTTTTAATGAAAAATATTTTCATTAGATACGGAATGCCTAGAATGATTATCACAGGTGGAGGATCACATTTTAGAAATAAATATATTCAGAGATTGGCAGAAAAATTTAATATTATTCATCTAATCTCTACTGCCTATCATCCACAAACCAGTGGGTTAGCTGAAGTTTCTAATAAAGATATTAAACAAATACTTGAAAAGACTGTAAACCCTAGTAGAATAGATTTGTCCACTAAATTGGATACCGCATTATGGGCTTACAAGACTGCTTATAAAACTCCTATTAGAATGACTCCTTATAGACTGATTTTTGGAAAGACTTGTCACATACCAGTAGAATTGGAGCATAAAGCATATTGGGCGATTAAAGAATTCAATTATAATTTTAAAGATGCTCGTAAGAAGAGATTGTTACAACTAAATGAATTGGAAGAATTAAGAAATGAGTCTTATGATAACGATAGAATTTATAAGGAAAAATTAAATTTATGGCATGATCGGAAGATTAACCAGAAGAACTTTGAACCAGGACAAGAAGTTTTACTTTACAACACTAGGCTGAAGTTATTTTCTGGGAAATTGAAGTCTCGTTGGTTAGGACCCTTTATTGTGATTCAAGTTTATACTTACGGAGCTGTTGAAATTGAAGATCAGAAGACTGGGAATTGATTTAAAGTAAATGGACACAGATTAAAACAATATTATGAGGGTAAAAGACCAAATTTTAAAGAGGTTTTAATGATCAGTCAACCTGAATAACACCTGAATAGGTCGGGCTGACGACGTTAAACCAAGCGGTTTATGGGAGGCAACCCATATTATCTTTATAACGATTATAGTAGTTTTTATTTGAAATTATCATTAGTATGTGGTAGTATTAAGCTCTACTACTATTATTTACCCTTGAAACATCTTAAAAATTGGATCCATAGAGAAAAATTGGAACGCATTCGTACCAGAGCAAAAACTACGAAAATTTTGCCTTGGGCGCCGACGTAGCCCTCGACACTACCGATGGTAGGTTTTTCCCGAAAGTCCAGGAAAAATTAATACAAAGGCTCGCTGATGGTAACCTCGACTCCGCTGATGGTGAGACCGGCGAAATGGCAGTTACTTGGGTTCAAATGACAGTTTTTGGCGGTTTTTAGGCGGGAATAATCTTTTTAAACTCAAAAATTTGATTCCTAGTTCATATTTTCCCTCCAAAAATGAAGTGAAACTCCACCTTCATTCCTATCACGTCCAATTCCCCTGATAATCCCAGAATGCGAGTTTTGAATCGGCAAAATTTTATTAGTGCTGAAACACAGCGAATCTTCAACAAGTTACAGACGAAGAAAAAATTGATCAAGGAACGAGGATTTATAAATCGTGGATTGAGTAATCCCATGAAGGATATTAAATAAATGATAGTGCGGCAAAGATGGGAAGTGTTGTGCTACATGTTGACCTCACTTTTGGTTGAGGTTTAGTTTTTCCCTTTTAGTAGTCTAAGGTCTAGCCATAGGATTTTCCTATTGACTTTTCTTAGAAAACTAGACATGGAACCCTCACCATTAGAAATTCTACCCTCTTTTTTACTCAACATGAAGTGCCACATGTTGGTCTCAACCTCTAGCATTTAGTAGGTGGGATCACTATGGGGGAAACTCAAGATGAGTCACCCTTAGAACTGTTGGACCTTAAGGTTAACCCTGGGTGTTGGTCTGGAGCTAAGGCACTCACTACACTCATCTGCACTAATATACACCCACATTCACTCACAACCCTAAACTCAAATTTCTAGCTTAGATCCCTTGATCTTTTGGGATACTCATGTAGATGGTCCCTTAAACCCACTAGCCCTAGGGCTATGGTTTAGCTAAGACCACTATGTAGAGGACCCAAAATGGGGTTTCCATTGGTCCATGGCTTTTTCGTGATGGTTGGTGCCTCAACTCTACCAAAATACCCATCTTGGCCTGTTACCCCTAAAACACCCCCAAATTACCAAAATACCCCTCTTGGGCCCAAAATTCCAAAAATTCCAAAATTCCCAGAAAATCCCAATAAATCCTAAATATTATCAATTTCATTTCTCTCAACTACCACATGACCCAATTTGGTCAATTTGACCATCTTTAACCAAAATCCCCAAATTGCCCTTTAAAGACCCAAATTTCCCCAAATCCAATTCAAATGTCCATCAATTTAACCTCAATTTCAATCCTAAACTCAAATTAATTTTTTATATGACCAAATTAAATCAAATCAAAGCTCAATTGTTCCATGATGCGAACCCAATTTTGAGTTAGGTTAAAGCCCCAATTTTAAACATATGACCTAATCTCACCAAATTGAACTCATAGCCTAGCCAATTGGCCCCAATTAATATTGAAAAATCTTGATAACATTCCTATACATAAAAATCAACCATCAATTGACCTTCGTGAAGCCTCATATCCATTTGATTTTAGCCTAAATCCAAAATTCCCAAATTTAGCCCAAAATATGCTAAGTCCCTAAATTTCACCCAATTGATTGCCTTAACCTCTAAACTGGCATCCAATTCATGTTGAAAACACTTCATGAGGTTCCTATAGACCATTTAAAATAATCAATTTGGACTTATCCCAAGGCTAACCCAAGCTAAACCCAAGCCTAGCCCAACATAACCAAATTGATTAAGGTTCAAAATTCCCTCAAATTAACCCTTCAATTGAGCTCAAAACCACTTCCATTCTTCACTAAAGTTGTTCCTAATGATCATCTACACAAAATTAAATATCTATTTGGGCCAATTGACATGGCTAGCCTAGTCTAAACCCAATTTTTGGTCATTTTCACCCACTTGGACCAATGCACTAAATGTGACCTAACCACCCTAAAGTCACCATATTAACTCCACCCCAGCCATTAGTTGGACTTAGTGACCAGTACAAACACCATGAAATCACCTAAATCATGCAATGGATCAAAGGTCCCCCAAATTAAGGGATATTATTTCCAAAAATGCACATGCTTAAGAAATCTTTGCCAAATCAATGCACATTTGTATTAAATTGTTGTGATGGATTCCTCTGGGTTCCCTGAGCTCCTAGCCCCCTCCCCTTGGCCGGCCGGCCGACCTAGTTGCTAGAAAACCTCAAAACCGAGAGCCACCCCCATGGCACCTCACCCAAATCAAACCTAGAGGCCAACTCATCCAAATCAAATTGAAGAGCTCCTCTGCCCTCCACCTAAGCACCACAATGCACCCAAGCTTATGCCCTGAGAGCCACCCCACGGCCAGTTTTATAAAAACTCATCTCCACGTCCATGGAAGGTGTGCTAAAATTTCTTTGAGATGCCTCTCCAAACTTCACACAGAGCTTACCTAAGATCCCCTCAATGCATTCAAACCATTTTCCCTCACCAATTCTCATTGTCGGAGCTCAATTTTGAGCTTGAAACCTTGTCGGAAACCAGGACAGAACCCAATACACCTCCACAGTCCACCAAACTCAAATTAACTTCACCCACACCTTGACAACAGTGAAAGAAGCCAAAACCCCATAAAATCCCCCTTCCACAGAGCCTCTACCATAGCTCTAGACCAACACCCAAATCCAATCGTGATCGAATTCCTTCTTAGGCCTTACACCAAGACCAGAGACTCAATCCCTAGCCTCCTTGGACCCCAACAAACGTGTGGAACCCCTCTGATTGAAGCTTCACTACACAGAGTAAAGGTAAAACCTCACCTCATTCCGAGCCTATTTCGATTCTCCATTTAATTAGGCTTAATTTAATTGCATGATTACCGTATGGATATGTTCGTCTCACTTAGACGAGTCCATAGGATCAAACCCGAGGTGATTTGGTTAAGTCTAGGCTAAGATCTTAGGGTTTTAGTGTGGACGGTCACGAGATCATTCTATCGGAGACGATGATGGGGAGCCGTTCCATCGAGCGTGTATCAAATGGACGGAAGAGATTATCCATACAGAGCTCCGGAACATAAACTGCGGGTCGAGTCAACAGCTACATAGATGGCAGCGTCCAACCAGAGCATGGCACGAATGCCTTCGGAGCTGCCTAAAAATCTAGTCAACATGCGTGGTTTAAATAGATAAATAGGACTTTTTCTTATTTATTTAAATACCCTTAACTTAGAAAATTCATAACTTTGTGTAAAAAAATCACAAAAATAAAATAAAAATACCCTCTTGCTCAGTGAACACAGGAAAATAATGTGGAATAAATTTCAAGTCGATTCGATGCATAAAATATTTTTAATTAATTAAACACTGTTTGGGATCATTTTATTTTCCATGCATATTGATACATCAGTTTGGCTTGAAATTTTGGCATGTTGTAGCATCTGTCAAGGGAAATATCCTTTGAGTTTTTCAAAGTCAGAGGAGGCTCCTATACAGAGATCCATATGTTTCAAGTTATTCCACATTATCTCTTTAAAATAATCATGGAAATTAGCATATTAATTAGAAAATCCTAAGAAAATTTTAGAATGTCCACTATGACTAGAGAAGCCTTTGGAAAAAATTTCATGGGTTAATTCATTTAAAATACCCTTAAATTTTACAAACACTAAATCAATAAAATAATTAATTTTGGAAAATATAAACATTTAAATGACTTGATTTTTTATCTCCACTATGACTTATGATCCAAAAAACTCATCATAAAAAGTTCAAAATATTTTGAGTTCATTTGATAACTTAAATTGATTTCAAAGATCAACTCCACTTTTGATACTTAAATAATTTTTAAAAATCAAAATAAAACTCAAAAAATTATGAAACTTAGTTTTTTGAGTTTTCTGTGATTAGGAATATTTTATAAAAATAAAATTATATTTAAAATAAAAACTTGATTTTTAGCCTATTTTAAATATTTAAATAATTAAAAATTCGTAAAAATCACAAAAATAATAAAACTCATGGAAATATTCTAAATTGCTTCTTAATCACTTAGGAACAATTATAATATTTTTCCTGATTTTCTAAATAAATATATTGAATTTCAAAGATTAAAAAAAATTTTTAAAGGCTAAAAATGAGATTTCACTAAAATAATTCCAATAAATCAAAGAAAAATAGAAAAATAATAATGAAATTTGCTCCTCTGGGTTCTCTAACATGCGAGAGATTTTTCAAAAATACAAAACTTAATTTTCATCACCTAAATTATTATATTTTTATTAAATAGCCCAGAACTTAAAATAATTTTAATAAATCACAGAGAATTTAAAAAATTATGAAATTTGATCTAAAGGCTTATCTGGTCCAGGTCTACCTCCAGTAAAAATTTCAAGGGATTGGAATTTACCTTGGTCAAGTTAGCAATGTTCTTTGAAAAATCCTATTTTTGCATGAAAATAATTATATAAAATAAATTAAATTCTGAAAAATCACATTTTCTCCTCTCATATTATAATTGAATTGAATTTGAAAAATTATGAAGTGATAGAGCCTTAGGGGCAAATGTGTAATTTTAGAAATTTAGCCTTAATTAACATTTAGGCTTAAGTCAATGAGGGGAATGAGTAACCCCTGATCATAATCAATTTATTTGATGTTTGAAACACAAGGGGTCAATTGGTAGAAATCAATCTTAGGATTCCGAGGTTGTCGTTTGTCACGACCTAAATCCTCAAATCTTCCAAGCTATTTGCGTGATCGTTTCACACGAATGTAAGCCCTAACTAATAAAATTAGCGGGATGAAACACCTAAATATTTCTCTTCAAAACTGAAGCCAAACATTAGGATAGCTTGGGAAGTCACCGGGGTTCTCCTCTGGATCCATGACATCCCCTAGTTCTTCCTTCTTTAGACTCTACAATAAAATATTCTATATTTGAACCAATCCCCTTTCACATCTCTTCATCTGATTTCATTGAAAAGTCCTACCCTTTGAAATTTCTTGATTTTATCGAGTCTTCTTAGGTGACTTTGATCATTTAAGATATAATTAACTATAGGGGCTTGCCCTTATAGGAAGCATGTCTGAACCCAGCTTAATATAATCCCTATTTAAACATTTATATTAAATAGAGGAACTTGTCGGCAAATACAAAGTTTTTGCAGACCAAATGGACGTCATACTTTTCTTAGTTTATTTGATCGAGCTTCATCCTCAACTCTTGTGTTTATCCTTCGGGATAGATACAGGATTTGAGGTACAGTGACCTTTCCTTTTAAATTATGAAAAATATAAGGTCAGTTTAATTTCATACTTCAACGTCCTTCCGAAGCGGGCGACGGGATTTCGATTCCGATAACTGACAGCTTCTTATGGGCAACTCCCCCTCCAACCAAAAATAGCGTCGACACTACACTACCGCCGCCGTGGTGGTTCCTTTGGTAAAAAGATTCTATGCAAATTTACACGGAATCAACCAGGGAGTGTGCGAGGAAGATGGATCACTTTCACTCCTGCACGGATCAACGAATTATACATGATAAAAAATGTTCATGTCTGCCACTATTCCAATTTTGTCCCAACGAGAAACCAAATGAATGAAATTTACCAATATTTAATGGACGAAACTAACGACTGGGAAACAAAAAAAAACGGGTATGTTAGTTTTTCTGTGACACTACTAAATCCCGTTTCGAAACATTGACACTTTTTCATTTCTGCAAAATTGTTACCGACAATGAAGATCGGTAAAGTTTCTAAAGAAAATGACATTTTGAATTACTGCATCCAAAGGGGACTGCCGATCGACATTAGATCAATAATTATGAAGTCGGTTTTGGGTCTGATCGTTTATGGATCCCTCCACAATTTTCTCACTTTGCAATCAGTTCCAAGTGTCCAATGAAAATTGGGAAAAGTTACTGCTACCTTGGAAGCCTTTGNGATGTCTTAATTGACCCATGAATGAGGTAGAATAAAAATTTCAAAGTCATTTGAATTGAATTTGACAAATTATGAGGTGTTAGAGCCTTATGAGCAAATGTGTAATTTTGGAAATTTAGACTTAATTAACATTTAGGCTTAAGTCAAGGAGGGGAATGGTTAACCTCTGATCTTAATCAATTTATTTAATGCTTGAAACAAAATGGGTCAATTGGTAGAAACCAATCCCACTTTCTTAATTAAGTTAATAAATTTCTAAATCATTAAAAATTTGGAAGTTTATTAAAATTAAATGATCCTGGACTTATGGGTATGACTTTTGAAGTTAATAATTAATCAATTTAATACCTCTATTTTGATTTTCAAATAAAATCCAAATTATGAATCATGATCACTTAAGGTTTAACCATTTTCAAAACTAATTAAGACACTCACCTAGGTCTTAAGGGTTTATTGGTGACTTAGGTTAAATCAAAATTGACTAAATAAGAATTAGAGGAATAAATATAATTAAATCAAACATCCTTGAAACACCACTAAGCCCAATTAGGATTAAAAATTTGGCTAAGTATTCAAAATACACTAACTTCCCCTTCAAGGAAATTCACTCACATAATTTTCAAAACTAAATGATAAATGATAATTACCCCTTTCTTAGAGATAATTGAGACATCAATGTTCACTGAGCATTAAGGGTATTTATATGATGAATTATTAAGCAACATAATAAGTTTAGAAAGAGCTCAGGATTTTCCACCAAGCAGCGAGAAAGTAGCATGGACCTGCTTCTTTCTCTAGATCTGTTGGACACTTCAGAGATCTACTAAACTTAATATATCTTGCTTGATAAAGTCATCCTTAATTAAACTTCTAAGGACCTGCCAAGATATGACATCGAGTTAGGAAAAATATCAGAACTTTGCTTTTCCTGCTCTTCATAAATGCCCTCACATGCATTTTTAAGTTTCAGGTGGTGGAACGAAAAGACTCGCCAGATACGCTTTTATAGTTTATAGTACTGTCTTTCTTTCGCCTTTTTCCTTACAAGTTTCATGCTTGTATTTACCTATATAAACTTGCATGTTAACCATAACCATAACCCGAAACCAAAATTAAAATCAACCAAAATAAAACTCACCGCCACAACATTAAAAATATAAAACAACT
>NEWO01001434.1:120385-134417 GCA_003013225.1 Phalaenopsis aphrodite | reverse complement strand
GAAGAAGAGAGAGCAACAAAGTGAGAGATTCTATGTCGAGACGATCGACTGGTGTAAATTCTTCAAGTAATAAAATCCTCTACAACTCTGTGGATGTAAGCAATTTTGCCTAACCACGTAAACTTGTGTTCCGCTGTGTTACTGTTTTTTAGTGTGAATTTTCTCATTTTATTTTTTGTTTCAAAGATCATTCTTCTATTCTATTTTGATATGCCACGACAACTCGTATTCAACTCTCTCAACAACTGGTATCAGAGCTTTGTTCAGATATGAGGAAGAAAGATGACTGCAGTTGAAGTGAAGGTTACAGAGATCGAGAAATTTGATGGCACAGATTTTAGTTATTGGAGAATACATATAGAAGACTACCTCTATGGGAAGAAAATTCATCGTCCTTTATTGGGGAAAAGGCCTGAAAGGATGGATGAGACATAATGGAATTTGTTGGATCGACAAATTTTGGGGGTTATTTGATTGACCTTATTGAGGTATGTTGCACATAACGTCGTCAAGGAGAGGATGATTGCATATCTCATGACATCCTTATCAGGTAGGTATGAAAAGCTATCGGCGAATTACAAGGTGTACTTGATGAAAAAGTTATTCAATTTGAATATGGTAGAAGGTGTTTCTGTTGCTCAACACCTGAATGCTTTCAATACAATCAAAAATCAATTGTCGTCTATTGAAATTGATTTTGATGATAAGATAAGTGCGCTGATATTGTTGGCATCATTGCCAAATAGTTAGGAAGTCATGAGGATGGCAGTTAGTAGTTTTCCAGGTAAATATAAACTGAAATGTGATGATATTCATGATTTGATTTTGACTGAGGAGGATCGCAGAAAAGTTTCTATCAAGATCTTAAGTACGAGTTTGGCACTGAATGTTGATTTCAGAGGGACATGACATGATAGGAATTCAAATAAAGGGAGATCAAAATCAAAGTCTGGTCAGCAGGCAATCTGCTGGAATTGTGACAAGGTTGGCCACATAAAGAGGAACTGCAGGAATCTCAAGAAGATTGAGAATAATAACGCAAATCTGATATCTGAAGAAGTACATGATGCACTATTGCTGGCAGTTCATAGTTATATTGATGATGGAATTGAAGAGGAGCCTCATTCCTATTTTTCCATAGACATATGGTGGAAAACCATAGAGCAATGTGGAAATCTTGCAAGAAGAAAATTCGAGCAAGTGATAGCTGACAAAACTTCCACAAGGGAAGAAGACATTACATAATAAGTGGGTGTACCAGGTGAAGACTGAGTTTGATGACAGTAAGAGATACAAGGCTAAACTTGTTGAAAAAGGTTTTCAGCAAAGGCAGGATACTGCCCATGTTGTGGGAGTTGTAAGCAGAGACAAGAGTAATCTAGAAAATAGCTTGGAGGTGTCAGGCTATATTGACCTTGCTGATATGTTGACTAAGGTGTTACTCTTGAGAAACTGCACTTGTGCACATCTTCAGTTGGCTTTTGGAGAGAAGATAGAGACTTTGAGTTGCAGAGGTGGAGGATTCATGATGGAGGATTCATGTTTACAGAAAAGGGTGACACTGTCAATGAATCATATCAGTTCGAGGAAGAAGACGTTATAGCATGTGTATCGGTCTCCAAGTGGGAGATTTGTTAGTGTGGAGCCCGGTCTGATCGCTTCTCACTTCCGCCTCCTTGTGCCGATCGCAAAACACCTACTCCTCTATCGCGACATCTCCCGCGACTGATCCTGAATTTTTATATGTGAGGATTTAAGAAGTTAACATCACTACAGTGCCAAAAACTTGATCCTTATATGAAAAGTAAGTTGTGTAATATATATATATATATATAATTATAGGTAATTAATAATGAGATTATACACAATTATATGTATCGTTATCAAGTAATAATGGACTTTCTATTTAAGCCCCAAATATTAATCCCACGCGGAACTTGTAAGTTAGCAATGATAAATTTTAACAAGAAATTTACAAAAAATCAAACAAAATCACTGTCACTAATTTCGAACGTAAAATATTAACCAAACTAAATTAATAAACAATTAGCAAAAACGGAAATGCAACTTTTAAATGTTAAATAGTAATCTAATAACTACGTTTAAGTAATGAAGATTTCTTATGTGAAAAAGCATCATTCCCACTACACTGAAATTCTGGAGAAATGAGATGAGAAAAATGTTTTTAATATGTATTGTGTCAAATAGGAGTATTTTTAATTCTCTACCCTTATAAAATGCATAAAAAATTATTGGCTAATCTTAGGTTTAGTCCTTAAATTCGTGGCTAGGCTAGGAGGATACCAGCTCCTACTCTAGAGCTCCCACTTCCCTTCACCTGAAGGCTAACTCTCGCTTTAGTTTTTAAACATTAAGACCAAATTGGAGATTTTAGTCTGTCACCCTAAAGATTCTCTAATTTTATACCCATAAAAAAATATTTCTCTATTTATTTGCACTTAATTTTATGAATGAATTTCTCCTTCATGAAATCAAATGTGATTCTCACTCTGTTGTAGAACTCATACTCCATTTCTCGGATCATATGTTTCACAACATATTTTAACAAATCAATTGGTCAGACTGAAAAGTAAACTAAGTTCAAAGTTGAAAAATCATCACAATTTATTTTATATTTTAATTATGACATATTCATTTTATCTCTTCATTCTATCATATCTCATAGTAGGTTGAAAGATAGAGGGAACTACTCAGATTTCATGAGAAATATACGACAAAACATAAATTTCATATATAAAAGAAAGTTCATACAATACTAAATAAACAAACCAACTTATCTAGAACTCTTTCTCAAAGTAAATCCTTTGTAGCATTTCCTTAGAAATGCTGGAAGATGAATTTTCTCACTTTTCTCCTTTTCCAACACTCTTTCAGAAAGTTTCACACTAAATCTCACCATAAAAAATCTAAACTATGAAAGCAAAATCACTAATTGACTTCAATATGGTAGTGGAATGGAATGATGTGGAGCGAAAAAATGAACGTAGATGAGTGAAAAACGTAGAGGAGCCCATTTTCTTATGAAATTCGGCCCTAAATAGAGCCCAAGGTCGGTTCTCCAAGAAATGTCTCCAAAAATGTTTCAAAAAGTTGTCCAAATACATCGAACCTTCTAGAAACAGAGTCTGCACCGCCTTTGGCGCCATCGGTGCTGAGTAAAAATCTCCAGCTTTAAATTGTTATATGTCGTCGCGTTACCGGCGCTAAGCATTTCGTCAGAAACGTCATTTTGACTCCAAATTTCATCATTTTTGCTTTAAGCCCTAAAAATCAACAACCTACAAGAAAACATTAAAATGTCTTCCATTAAAGTGTAATATCATGAAAAATGAGTATAAATTATGGGTCTAAAAATGCATATATTTTCGATGTATCAGCGACCCCTGCTGTTACGCAAACCGCTCCTGCCTCCGCTCGGGTCTCCCGCCTTTCCTTAGCCCATAAGCATAACTTCGCCTCCTTTTATCATGAAAAGGGGCGGCCTCCTGTAGTTTTTAGAAGTCACGATTTTAGTGTTCTTCTTCGGGTTTTCTCGGGACAGAGAAAGAGAAGTGCAAGAAGTAGTTCCTTGCGGTGAAAGAAAAAGAAAGAAGAAGAAGAAGACCTTTCTTTCTTGGCTTTTTTTTGGTGGCTTGTGGCTGAAGAAAAATTGAGTTTATTTCTCTTGTTAGTTTATCTTCTTCTGTGTATCTTGGTGTAGAGTTTATTTGATGTATCTCGATGTAGAGAGAGAAAAATAGAGAGAGTAGAAGAGAGAGCAACAAAGTGAGAGATTCCTCTTATAAGTCGAGACGATCGACTAGTGTAAATTCCTGAAGTAATAAAATTTTCTACAACTCCTTGGACGTAGGCAATTTTTCCAAACCACGTAAATCTGTGTTCCGCTATGCTACTGTTTTCTAGTGTGCATTTTCTGATTATATTTTTCGCTTCAAAGATTGTTCTCCTATTCTATTTCGATATACCACAACAACTGGTATTCAACTCTCGCAACAAGAACATCCAATTATATGTTGAATGATTGATCTAGTCTTATTTTAACTTGAATCAAATTTCTTTTGATGTTATTGTATTTATATTATGAAGATGTTTAGTTTGACGTTTAATTTATTGATATAAAAGATGAGATGAATTTTATTTTGACTCAAACTGTCATTCAACATGCGTTAAGGTTCACATTTGATAAAATAACTTTATTTTTTAAGATGTATAAATATTAACACAATGTTAATTTTTTGAATAAAAATACTACTATTTCCTTGTGATATAGTAATTTACTTAGGAGATCATTTAATTTGTTAAAAAAAATATAGAATTAAATAACTAATTTTGTTAATATATTACAATAAATGCTTTTAGAGTTATTTAATTATGTCAAAATTAAATGAATAATATTATTTTTTTTAGTTTATTTGAAAGAAAATAATTTTAATGTTGACATTTTTTATTTTATTTCTAATAAACATGCTATAAACTCAACACTAATAGAAATCTTATTAATAAACGACAATTGACTAGATAGCCATTTGACATGATAGCCATACTAATTTCAGAAGTACAATTAAAAATCAATAAAATTTAAATTCAATAAAATTTAAATTTAACAACCTTTCAACCTTTCGCCTCCACATGTCACCGTCGAAGGACCACACAATATGACTGCTCTACCTCCCGTTTCAATCCCGCCACAACTTCTCTCGTGCGAAATCATTCCAAGCGAATTATACAAAAAATTAATCCACAATTATTTACACCCGTATTCCATCTATATGATCTGCAGCCAACCATGACTACATAATACAAATAACCTGCCCCTAAAAATTTCTCTGCAGTCACCTGTCATCTCTCAAAAGTGTTCTTAAGAGACTTAAATACTGTTATTCCCCTCAACCTAATCACGTGACGGTCTCGTGACAGCCTCATCACGAACTGGAGGGTCTCATTGAACTATGGAGAGTTCACATAACTAATAGATAGTAATCTGTTATGATACCACTTATCACCTCCCAAAAGATCTCGAGAGATGCCCAGCCAAGAACTTAAACACTATTTTACCTAGCCTGAGGGACTTCTTTCTGCCATAAAATCAGCGACTTTACCGTGCCTCGCCGACTTCCACCACCAACACTTCCCGTCCCCCCAAAACCCAGCATTCCTCCCCGCCGATCTCAAACAAGCCACCACTTCCTCCATCGTCGGCCTCCCCTCCGGCGCCGATCCCACGCATCTTCCCGCCAAAAGAGCCACCTCGCGCCTCGCCGCCTCCTCTTCCGCGCTTCCCGGACCACCACATCTCAGATCCCACAACCCATCAAACAACTCCGCTTCTATACGCCCGACCGCCCAGCTCACCACCGAAGCCGGGCAATACTCAACATCTATCGCCCGCCGCCCCGATATTAACTCCAGCAGAACAACCCCAAAGCTATACACATCTGTCTTAACACTAAGATCCCTTGGAGATGAGTAAGCCGGATCCAGATAGCCGATAGTCCCCGCCGGCACAGCCTCCGAAGGCAGCCCGCGGACCGCCAACCCGAAATCGGCAAGCCGAGCGCGTCCCTCGCCGTCGATAAGGATATTGGACGGCTTGATGTCTCGATGGAGGACAGGAGGGCGGAGGCGGTGGAGAGAAGCAACTGCAGTAGCCGCGCGGAGGGCGAGGCGGATGCGGAGAGGGAGAGGGAAAGTCGAGGGAGAACGGTGGATGAGATCGTCGAGAGAGCCGTTGGGCATGAACTCAACGATGGCGATGGGTTCGGCGGCGGCGGCGCGGCCGAGGAGATTGACAAGGAGGGGAGAAGAGGGGAGGGAGGAGAGGAGGGAGATTTCGTTGGCGGTGAAAGAGGAAGGGCAGGTAGTTGGGTCTTGAAGTGGAGGAGGGGCGGGGAGCTTTGCGGCGGCGAGGAGGCGGCCGTTGTCTAGTTTGGCAAGGAAGACGGAGCCGTGGCTGCCGCGGCCGAGGAGAGCAGAGGGGGAGAAGCCGGAGGTTGCAGACTCGAGCTCTTCCTGGGTAAAAAGGCGCTGTTTTTTGCGGGTCCAGCGTCGCGGAAAGGGGAGGCAGGACATTAGAGGGAGATGTTGGAAGCCATCAGAGATCCGAGAGAAGGGGAAGTGAGTTATGTATGGTAAGGGTGTTGGTGAGATGGTTAGGATTTTGTGCGATTTGTAGGGTACATTAAAGGTGGATTGAGGCTGGAGGAGAGTGGAAACAATTGAAAATCAAGCCGTTGGTATTTGAATATTGACTCTTTCGGATTTTAGTTTCTGGGGAGGAATTGGTCGGGATGTTTGCCGTGTGGGTATGGGGAATTAAATTTGGTTATTTTTGGATTAATTTATTTGCTATGTGGATAAAAGATTTGGATGAAATTGGTCTTTTTCGTCAATTGAAGCCTGCAGATGTCTGGCCAAAAAAAGGGGATTTTTAACATCTTTCCATTACTGTGCTATGTTTTAATCATGTAAATTGTAAGAAAAAGGAATGATATTTATGATAATTTGAAAGATAAACAGAAAATTATAAAAAGCTATCATATAGATGAGATTATTGTCATGATCTAGTTTTAACTTTGATGTACAAGGGTCAATAAAAGAAAGTCAAGGTATGTACTGTCAATGCTGATTAAAATAGTGCGGCCTATTACTTTTCTACGTCAGAAATTATTTAAGATTTATCTAATAGGATTTGATTGCAATAATTAAATTATGTATTAGGTGAAGAATTTTTTTTTTATTTGCCGCTTCAGTAATAGGAGTACTTATGGCACCAACGTCACAGCACAACTAAATTTATTTTTAAATAACAACCAATGCTGTCATTACGTACTTAAATTGACATTTAGTGTTAACATAGATTGAAAAGCCTTGGGGAATGAAATGCCCACCTTTTTTCTTAAAACATCTAACAAGCTGCTAGCTTTGGTGGTTAATTATCAAAGGTTTTGTCTCTTCAAATTTATCAAATATAAAATTTTGGGCAAATTTTATACTTTTTTTATTAGCATTTTCAAAAATCAATTCTGGGCTTAATAAGACTCCATAATTTTATAGTTTCTATTTTGTCATGATAACTTCGTTGACACGTTCATTTTATATTATCTTTTACATAATTTATTCAAGATAGATTGAATTAGACAAGGCCTAATCAACTCAAGGACTTGATTGAATTGCCTCATTTATGTTTTAGGTGTAGCAACAATGATTATAGCTATCAACACCACAACATCACTCCTCTAGTTTGTTAGGGAGGCAGTTGATGAGTCCCGTGCCATCTTTTTACGTGATCAACACAATAACATCATTAGATCTTCTAAAATTTTTTTACATTTATACAGAGTTTGTTTGCCTTATATTAAATTTCTTTTTATTCTGAAGGATCCTAATTCATAAGAACAATTTAGACTAATTATGTCTTGTTGTTGTTAATTTTTAGTTGGACCTAAATTTGATTCTTAAATAATCCATAATTGTTTTGGTGAATCAGACAATCTAAATTGCTATTCGTTAACTTTTTGGGGTTCAAGTTGTTAAGTGATTTAAAACAATATATTATTTTATTTTCAAAGTATTTGTAACTCATAGTTGACATGACACCATTGTTTGCTATTAGCTTAGCGCCAAATCTAGTCAAACACCACAAAGTCATTGAGTTGGTTAAGGCATTACATCATCTAATCACTTTTTGAATATAGAGAGCCTCCTAATCAGTTGCATTTACTATCATAAAATTATAAAATATTCAATCATGTTATTGGTTAATTGCCAAAAGGCCACTCATTTAATTTATAAATATTATTCAATCTCCTTTTCATATTATGAACTAAAGAGATCATATAAATTTTTAGAACTCAGACTACTTAAATCTACTATTTGGTCAACAACATATCGTCAAATCCTTTTTTCTAGTCACTTAAATTTCTAATTGATGATTTTGATGTTCACATATCCTGTAGCCGTAAACCAAAATGAATTGTTTCATTCTCATTCCTATTTTAATGAAGGGATATTTCTAATTACCTCTCATCATTTTGACCTAGAGTTCTCGAATTCAAAATCATATTTCTCTTGAAATCCACATTATAGTGGTTTAAGACTTTCTTTCATGTTTTCTTAAGATTCTCCCTGCATCACAATCTCCTAAAAATCCAATCAACTGTCTTTGATGCTTCTTGGAAGCTTAAGTAATCTATCAATTCTAGTTGTTCAGTCTATTCCTTTTCTCTAATGATAATATTATTTTAGGTCATTCTCAATCACACTGCACGCCAACACTTTCATATTTTTTAACTTAAGAAGAAAAAAAAAGATATTTTCCATAATTTGCTCTTTACATTATACCCCATGTTATCTAATTTTGAAGAAGGGATGACGATATTTATAGTTTCAATTTTAGCTTAATATATTTATTTTTTGGCTTAGGCTTAGCCCATTATTTTTTCCATTTTATAGATTTTTTATTTTAAATATATTTTGTTAATTATTTTCTTGATTCATCTAATTATTCATAGATGATCATATGAGAGGATGTGTTAGGATAGAGATGAGATATTTTCTTTATTTTCTATGTTATTCGTGTCATTTTTATCTTTTTTCTATGACATTTGTGGTTATATATGCAGTATACATATAAGAAGGTAACATGTAGAACATATGAAGCAAAAATAGATGCTTCACCGTAGTGCGGTGAGGAACCGCAACTCGATGAGTTTGGAAAGTGTGGTGCAACAACTAATTACGATAATTTTTTGTAAACGAGGGACATGGCTTCGACCCCGTGGCCCACATTTTATCCCGTCATGTCTATAGCCCCGCGATCTTCTCTTTGGCCCTCGTCTGTCTAGATCGCGATCGCATTCTTCTAGCCTCATCTCTCTCGATCTCCTTTCTTGATCAATCCTCTCCCTCTTGTTCCTCTCTCACGAGTCTCTCCGGTGTCAACATGTTGTCTTTGTCCTTTCCCTCTTCCCTCTCCCCTCTTATCTTTTTCTGGTTGCAGCATGTTGGCTCTCTAATCTCCCTCTTCTCTCCGATCTTTAGATCTCTCATTAGTTTACCGTGCTCTTCGTCATCCTACAGTATCACCTATATTTTTTTATGGAATAACTTTATCTTTGTGTTTTGTGGCTTTCTCATTTGTTGTTTGAAGTGAAAATTTAGATTTTGCAATTTGCAGCTTTCTCTTTATAATTTGGATTTTTTTTTGCGATTGTGTGGCTGATGGAATGTGGTTTCATTTTTACTTATGGTGTTTCGGTGAGAATTTGAGAAATGGTTGAAGGAGGGTGGTCGGTTTGTTCATAGCAATGTTTTGGGTACCATGTATGTTTGAAGGAATGTAGGTTCTTTATCTTTGGTATTTCAATGGGAATTTGAGATATGGTTGAAAGTGGGTGCTTCATTTGTTGATAGTAATGTGTGGTGGTGGTGGTCAAATGCGTTTTGTGGCTTTCTTAGCCTTGGTTTGAAGTGGAAATTTTGATTTTGTGATTTGTGGCTTTCTCTTTATGATTTGGATTTTTATTTTTGTGAATGTGTGGCTGAGGTAATGTGGTTTCATCTTTACCTATGGTGTTTCAGTGAAAATTTGAGAAAGAGTTGAAGAAATGTGGTTGGCTTGTAGATAGCAATGTTTCTGGTGCACTGTATGGCTGATGGAATGGGGGTTTTCCTTAGCTTTGGTGTTTTAGTGGGATTTTTTTTTTTATCAATGTGTGAGGGTGCTGGTCAAATGTGTATTGTGGCTTTCTTATTTGCGTTTTGAAGTGAAAATTTTGATTTTTTTGATTTGTGGCATTCTCTTCATAATATGGAATTCTTATTTGTGAGTGTATAGCTGATGAAATAGGGTTTTATATGTACCTTTGGTGTTTCAGTGAGAATTTGAGAAATGGTTGAAGGAGGATGCTTGGTGGGTTGATAGCAATGTTTCAAGTGCCCTGTATGTACTTCGTAGTATATGCAAAATATGGGTTGTGGTTTTTTCTTTTCCTTTAGTTTTGAGTGGGAATTTAAGAAATGGCTGAAAGGGGGTGCTTGATTTGTTGATAGCAATGTGTCGAGGTGGTAGTCATATTTATAGTTTGATGGAGTATGTAGAGGTAGCAGTGTTGGTCTTGGAGGTGTTGGTGTTTGGTGGTGTTCGATGGAGGTGTGGAGGTGTTGTTGGTTGTGTTTGAAGTTTGTGTGGTGTTTGGTGGTGTGTGAGTTGTTTGTGTGTTGGGGTGTGGAGTTTGTGTGGTGGTGTCTTGAGGTGTTTGTGTTGTGGTGGGGTGTGGAGTCTATGTGGTGGTATTGGAGGTGTTGGTAGTGTTGGAGTAGTGTATGCGGTGTTTGTTAGTGTGTGGGGGTGTTGCTGGAGTTGGCGGTGTTTAGATGGTGGTGTTGCAAGTGTCTGTGTTGTGGTGTTGGTGTTGGAGGTGTCTATGTGGTGTTTGGTGGTGTGTGAAGGTGTTGTTGGTGTTGGAGCTATCTGTGTGGTGGTGTGTGGAGTTTGTGTGGTGGTGTATGTGGATGTGTCTGTTTTATGGTGGTGGTTTTAGAGGTGTTGGAGATGCCTGTGTGGTGTTTGTTGGTGTGTGGAGGTGTTGATGATGTTGGAGATGTCTGTGTGGTTGTGTGTGGAGTCTAAGCGGTGGAGTGTGGAGGTGTATGTGTAGTGGTGGTGGTGATGGAGGTGTCTGTGTGGTGTTGGTGGTGTGTGGAGGAGGTGGTGGTGGTGTGGTGATGATATTGTGACATTTCGATTTTTCTTTGATTTGGGATATTGTGACATTCTTATATGTTAATTATTTTTTTTCATGCTAGTAATACAATGGTTAAGACCAAAGAAGTCTGTTCCTCTGCAATATGGAATTAAGTTTGGTTGTTGGAATGTAAATTCCTTGAAGTTGATTGTTGCTTTAACGTGGTTATCCGTCTGGCCAAAAGAAAGAGCTTGGCCAGTCAACTAAAGTGAGGTGGTTGAGGGAGAGAGCTTGGTCGGTCGTCTGAAGTGAGGTGGTCAACTACTGAATACCTCAAGATCCATGCAGACCATTTTTGAGTATACAAACTTGATCTTTATCATATCATACATTATGAAACTCTTTATTATGCATGTGAATAAAAGAAAATAAAAGTTGTGCTAGATAAAAAATCGGTTAAATTTATTTTCAGTTGAAAAATCTAATATCGCTGGAGAGGGTCAATCACCCTTGATATTTTACGTCGACATATTTTTTAACTCTCCATCATGAAACTAAACCCAATACTCTCAACACTCTTAAAACAACTTCGGTGTACTTTCAGCCGTAAAACCCTCGATTGAGCAATCTCCATTAGCCTTGGCTTTTCAAGCAAAACATATATGGTATTTATATGATAACCAAAAAACATGTTTTTTTTCATATAGGAAGATATCATAATCAGTTTGTTTTTCAACACAAAAAAAAAAGACTTTTTTTCTTCAGGAAAAAATAATAACAGATCCTATATTTTTCATTCCATCCATAGTAAGAAAACCTCATAGTAAATTCGTCCCTAAAGGCATCACCAAGAGGATCGCATTCATCTAAGGTTTCTGTATAAAATGTTTGAAAAGTATCTCTAACTATCATCAACTAATGACAGTAGAAGTAAATAGGATTCTGTAAATTAAGCCAGCTTGGAGACCAATCGGAAGAGACTGCCATGGAAGGAATCAAGCAAATCCATTCTATGGTTCTTATGGATACAGAAAAGGCCAATTGGAGAGAGGAGACGGCATGGTTAATGAAATTGGGGAAGGGACAGAACGCTATAGGGCCAATGTGTTTCCTTGCATGTGAATGTGATTGGAGCTGAGTTTAGGAAATTTTTTTTGTCAAAGTTAGTTTATTTTAATGTTTGTTGCATAAATTCTCACGTTTAAGTGTATAACTCGGTACTTAATATTTTTTTTTGAAAATATTAAGTATATAAAATTGAACGTCTTTATGACAAGTAAGAAAAAGATCATAATCAATCATCCTATTAATCCTTTTAACTTATTATTACTACAAGTATTATATATTAGAAAATATATATAATTGAATGTCTTTCAAAATTTATATAATTGGAACTCATTTTACATCCACATGGTAATTAAGTTCCAAATAAGGAAATTTTCATTTATGTTCTCTCATATTTTCATCCATGTTTTCTTATTTTAATCTTTGAAAGTGATTAAATATCAGTTTAAGAGATATGATTTATGTATTTTTATCGGGAATAAATAAAGGAAATAGAGTTTCTCATTCTAAAACTTATACACTGAGAAGCAAGACACATCTAAGGGTCTGCTTGCGGCAGCTCCAGCTTCTTAGTTTTCCAGCTGCAACTTAGGTTTTGTTTGGGGCAGCTGTTGATTATTTATAATCTGCTGATTCTGATAATCTGATAATCTGCAGATTATCAGAATAAACTGTCTTGCTGTTTGAGGTAGCTTATTCAGAACAGCTTACTGGGAGTTGTTAGATAAATGACCATTTTGCCCCCTGTTTGGTCAAGTTGTTTGCAACATAACTGAATGAGAAAAATAATACATAGAAATAATACTGTTGAGTTAAAAAAATTAAAATACATTGCTCACCATTTTGTGAGTATCAAAAGAAATAAAATAAGATGGAATACAATTACAATTAAAAGTAAAAAAAATTAAAATGTTTAATAAGGAACAATAGATAGAGTAAGAACTAAAGCTTTTCATGAAAATGTCATGTTTTTAGGAGATGACAACAAAATATGGCTTCTATTTTAATTATTGTGTGAATGTAACCCTTCCTATAGTGAGCATAACATACTGTAGATGTTAATACAATGATTTTTCTCACATCAAATTATGCACTAATTTCTGCAAATGACTAAAAAAATTAACATGAAGTCAAGTTTTGTAAACTATGCAGTAATGAGTACGTTCAAGAAGTAGCTCTTGATTGGCAACTGTGTAATGTCTTACACAGTTAAAAAAAATCTACTAATTAGCTAATTTCAGTGAAAAAGAATAAAGAGTTTTAACACCGACATTTTACCTAGGGTACTTGAAAATCTAGAAATGAAAAGGGTGGGTGCTGCAATTCAGAAATATTGGGTAAGTGGAAACCATCAAGAAAGTATAAATCAAGAAAGAAAAGGAGAGGATCGAGAATACCAACCAAAAGCATGCAATTCATACAATAGACGGTTGAAAATAGAGATCCCAAGTGATCGTATAAGATTCAAGAAATGAAGAAGCGTTTCTACTTGCTTGGTTGAAGATTCTCGCGAGCGAATCAACCAGAAGGAAAGAGCTCCTTTGTGCGAATCGAACAGAAGAAAGGAGCTCTCTGTGAACCGAATGGAAGAAGAGAGCTCTGTATGCAAACTGAATGGAAGAAGAGAACTCTATGTGGAGATCGATCAGTAGGAAAGATCTGTATAGGAATCCATGCTTTCGGTTTTATGAAGAATCGATAGCATTTTGATCAAGCAACGATCTGCATGACTTCAGTCTCCCGACAACCTTTTAATGAAGCTGGAATCGCGGTGTCGATCTCTGCAGAAGGTGAAGGACGAGAATAAAGATCGGAGAGGGGAAGGGCGAGGCCAAGCAGAAGGGCACTGGAGTAACTATTCCCTCAACGTGAGAAGGAGACGTGGGACGTAGGGTCGATCCTGCGTCCCCGCCTATTAAAGAAATGACGAACGTAATTTTGAAGTGTTTTGGAGACGCTCAGCGAATGCGATTTTCAAACGATGTGGCGCCACCGCACCCCAATAAGCTGCCCTAAACGGAGCCTTAGTTGCCCCAGGAAGCTGTTGTGAGGAAGCTGATAGGTTTTTTGTTACAGCTGTTTGAAAATATGTTTATGACAGTTGTTTCTGGATTAATGATCATTCTGCTCCTGTTTAGTAAAATTTTTTATAAATTCATAAAAATTTAATGATACGTATGTAAATCTTTATTTACATATATTGCACCTAAACCGTAAAATGGGTTGAATCCCAAAAGTCATGCAAATTCGAGTTTACCAAA
>NEWO01001434.1:76160-96032 GCA_003013225.1 Phalaenopsis aphrodite | reverse complement strand
TAATTTTAGCTTCGACTAATGCAGACGCTAATCCAATGTTATAGCGTCGCCTAGCGACCTCCACTCAAGACAACTCCTCATTTTGGGAGCAAGATCGCTGGCAACGCTAACAGACTCAACTTGGTCACTAATTTTGTGTCGGAATTATTTTGTATGCTAATCCACAGTATTCCCATAGTGGACAACAAGTCAGCAATCAACATCACCAATAACCTGGTACAACATGACATAACCAAACATGTACAGATTGATAGGTTCTTAATCAAGGAAAAGCTAAATAACAATCTACTGGAGCTAAGTCATGTAGGTATTAGAGAGCAAGTAGCTGATTGCCTCACCAATGAACTTAGCTCACTAGATTTGTCTAGGTTAGAGGGGTGCATTGTTTGGATAAATCCAAAAAAGTTGATCCGAACCGAACCGATTTATTGATTTGGTTCGGTTTTTAAAATAACGGTTCGGTATGCTTCTTTAAAATTTGTATAATTTGGTTTATTGGTTACGATTTGTTTTTAAAAAAGAAAAATCAGACAAACAAAAATCAAAAAAAAATTCTCATTAAAATTCAAATTTCAGTGTAGAGTGAAAAACCAATATGCTAAACAATACTACAGATAATAAAACAGTGAAAAGCTTACTGTACTTGGACATAAACTATGTTTAATTATCATAATGTTTCAATTTTCATGATTCATTTATCATACTATAATTTTAGTATTCCTAAATTTTCACAAGTATTGTAGAAATTAAATAAAAGATGTGCAACACTGAATTAAATTTTGGTTATATTTCACAAGTTCTTAAATATCGTTTTTTGTATAGCTGAATTGATCAAACCGAATTAAAATTCGGTTTGAGTAGTGCGGTTCTCCTGAAAAGTTTTTTGGATCGGTTATTTGGATTCAGGAACTCGGTTCCTTACAGTTTGTAAAATTTTCAAACCGATTCAGCCAAATCGACTGAATGCACACTCCTAGTCTAGGTTGTGTGACGAGATGGGCTTAGCGGATATCTTTTGCCCATCATGAGGGGGAGTAGAGAAATTTGTATCTAATGTAGGGTTCAAATTGAAGCCTAGGGATTTTTTTGTAAACATTGTAAGTTTCTATTTCAGCCCAAGTGTTAATGAAATGGGGAAGTTTTTTCACAAAATAATTTTTTTGATTTCTTTCAATTCAATTCATTTACCATTTCATCTTAATTTTTTTTATTTAATCTTTCAGTTACCTCAATCAAAACAGTGTCATAAAATTTTTTTTTTTAGCAAGCATGGAGGGAGAGACTTGAAGATGCTTGTGCTCTAAATGGTCAAGGGAAAGAAGCAAGGTGAAGAAAAAGGCACAATTTTCCATTAAATGGACACAATATTGGATATATAAACCATAAAACGAGTGCCCTACACCTCAATTTGATCCCTTAGAACGACAAATATAACTCATTATCCTTCTTGTGATTTCCTTTGCTGCATTCACATTTCAGGAGTTTGAAGTTTTTATATCCATTTTTTCTTTCAGCATCACTAGTTGCAGTAGCTGTTATATTATTTGTTCACCACGTATGAATACTAATATTAAATTATTCAACTTCTACAAATCTTTCTTCTCTAGTGAAAGCCATATTCTTGCATTACTTAAATGATTTTGAAGCATAATATCACATGCTCCATCTGAAGCAGTCTGTATTTTTGTTTCTAGCTTGAGGTAGTCCAGTGGACAGTGGTTAGTTGTGGTCTTTAAAAAAATATTTTTGTAGGTTTGAATCCTAATATTCATCAGGTCAGTTATTCTAATTTTTTTTATTTGTTTTTGATAAATTTTTAACTTGATTTGATGTAAGGTTGATGTAGTGGAATCTTATTTTACTATTTAATTTTTATAACTAGAATATGAAATAAATAAAGCTGAATCTATTAGTTCTTTTCTACCTATGACTGAGAACTTATTTCAGTTAAAAAACAAACTGAATAATATTCAGATCTTTTGGAACTCTGGAATTTACAGTGTTCAGATTTTTAGTTTACTATGAAAGAAATGTTTTTCACACCGTTTATATCATACAAAAATATGGCCTTACTCCATAACATTTTGTTGAATATATATGTTTTTCTTATCTTTACATACTGCATAAATTTCCATGTTAAAAATATATGAAATTTATTGGTGTGTGACATATTGCACCTTTCAATAAACCTCCCCGCTTGAAACATGATGAGTTTGATATTCTGATTCAATAGAACAATTTCTTAAAAATAAAGTATAATACTCTTAAACTATAATTATTTTTATGTTCTTCAAAATAGTTAAGTTCTGTAACTACAATCATATTATCAAATGACAATTTCTTCATCATCCTAAAATCTCGAAAGATTTTAGGATGCTAATAGGCTCTTATAAGATATACAGCAAGAAATTCTCAGTCTTTCTTAATATTCAAGGAGATTTGTGGTTTCGATGATTTGTAAGCATATATCATAATAAAGATCCAATGAAGAATTCCTTAAATCATTCTTCCTTACTGTTTCCTAGAAGAAATTTTCGATCCTTATTAAGGTTATGAAAAATGTGTCAAGACAAGCGCCGCTACAATGCTTAAGCGTTCGTAAAACTTCGTTTTGCAAACATCGTGTTTCGGAAACACAGAAGAAACAAAGCAACCAAATGAATGTCTCAGTGCTGTTCAAACTGCAAGGTAAAGGAAAAGTTGACCTAAACACATTTTAAATAGGAATAAGCCATGAAATTAACTTAAATCCAGCAAAACATCATAAAAATGAAAATTAAATCCATGTTCAGTTAAATTGAAAATTTTCATATACCGTCGGATTTTCTTTTTCTCGTGTTCCGTCCTCTTTTACGACCTAAATCATGATTTAATAAATCCAATTGTGAGACAGATTAAAGATTTGTTCTTCCGTCGCTCACGAGCTCCAACTCTATCAAACAAATTTATCAGAATCACTTGATTTCATAAATCCTATTTAACCTAAAACTAAGCTTGAGCCAATCACTGCCTAAGTTTCCATGAATCTTGTAATTCTACAATAAAACACAAATTTCTATGTGGCAACATTTTATGGAAATCTGATGGCAAAGGGCGGTCAATTACAGAAAATTTTATAAAAAGTTTTAATATTTGATCTTTATCCATGGATCATTGTTATGGGGACATCAATCATAAAGCTCCGAAAGCAACTAGTCATGCTCTTCTGAAATAGAACAGCTACCTTCCCTGAATAAATGCCTCTTCTCTCCTTGAAAGGATAAGCATGCCCTTAAATGATTTAGACCCTTATGTCAAATAGGCAATCAAGTGGGACCACAAATAAGAGTTGTTATGTAAAAATATATTTATCAAATGTTGTTAAAAGAAATATTGTAATGATACTTAAACTGAAACACACTTAAGATTTGCAGTATTTCAATCTGCTTTGATTTCAGTATTTGATTATTCAACATAGACGCATGTAAAGGCCAGTTTATTTCCCTTTTGCAAAACAATCTCAGTTGGTTTGAAATTTACTATGAAAGACTCCACATTTTCATTTGTTGATAGATCGAGATTTACATAAGAGTAGTTTATTGATGGTAAAAAATGTACTTGTGGAAATAGAATGAAAAATGATGAAAAATAATGTCCAAAAAACAAAAAGGAAAATCCTCTTCCTTCCATTGAAAGTATGCTCCATGAAGTAATCATCCCTTTAGTCTTCTACCTAGTGTTTTTTTTCTCCCTCGTGCTGCCAATAGAAGCCCTCACTACCATTTCTTTTCTTAAGGTTAGTACTTTTCTCCTCTTCTTTCCTTCAACATGCTTTCAATGTATTTCTTACTCTTCTCAAATTTTCTTTTCATTATTGGTTTTATTGAAGTGCACTCTAAAGTGAAATGTATATGGTAGAATTTTAAAGTTAGGGCTTGTATAAAAAAAATATATTGGCATGAAACTCAAAATAATCAGACGGCTCATAGGGAAGGGACGATCGATCACATAACCGGTCGTGTACAATAATTGACAACGGATAGTTACCAAATGATCAACGGACGTGAGGCTGACGAGGAAAACGTAAGATGCCAACAAGCGTGTTAAAGGATTTCAGCCTTTCAAATGACAATCTGCTTTTTTACCGATCGTCGGATAACTCAAATCCAAATCAAGTATCGAAAGAGTAATAGCAGGCTGAGCAGCCGAAAAGCTTGTCACTGTTCGGATAAACCAACCGGCCTTTTCATATTCAAATGTTCATGTAATTTACTAAAGGACCCTTAGAAAAGTTAATGATGAAATGTAAATCTATAATTTTGTAAGATTGAAACCCCTTTATTTAAATAGAGGGTCCAAATCATGAATAATATTAACACACTCTTTATTGTTTATTACTGTTTTTTTTTCTCTCCTTTGTATGCTCTATTCCTTGGGTGTTTTTTCAGGACACTTTTGAATTCAATAGAGCTATAAATGAATTGACGTGCTCGAGGAGCAATCAAACTCAACTTAACTAATAATAGATTTTGATTTTTTCAAACAAATAAAAAAAAGTCTGAATGTTTTTTCTGAAACCCACAAGTTAAATAAGCCATATGTAAACACGGTCCAACTCATTTTTTTATGTTCACAATAAGCACATTTGTTGTTCAATAAAGAACTTGTTAAATAAAGAACTTATACGTAAACCCAGATAGTTGGGTTAAAGCCACGTTCGACGATCTTTGTTCGTTAAAGTTTCATTAAAGTTTTAATGTTTTTTTGTATTATAGGGCTTGAAAATTTTAGGTTGCTTAAGACTACTTACCCAACTAAATTTATTTATTTATTTGGGATGACACAACTAAGATCTCATGGTTCCATCATCCCGAGTCATTGGGGTTTGCAACTTGATTAGCCACAAGTTACTGGAAGGTAGTCTGTTAGCAGTCATGGGTTGCCTCCTCCAAAATACCTTCTCAAACCATGTTAAATTTTTTTTTGTGCTCATGTATAAAATTTAATTTCCTTTAAGATGAATTTCAAGTCATTTTATTTTGGTTGGTTTGGTACCTTAACCAATATTGTCCATGACCGAGGCTTAGTTTGCTTTTGTTCTCGTATGAGAAGTCAAATTTAACTTAACCTTCAATCACCTAGGCCTAGTTTGATTTTAGATCAGTGCAAGTTGGGTTGAATTGATCTAAAGCGAGTCTTTGGGTATTCCGTGTTAACTTGAATTAGGTTGGTTGTCCCTCAGATTATCTTCAAACTTGTTTAAATCGAACAAAGTTTTATAGGATTGAGCCAAGTTGACTTAGTTTGATTGAAGCCAAACTAATTTTATTTAGATTGACTAGGTAAGCCAAGTTAAACCAAGTCAAAACTAGGGTTAAGGCTTAAGTCATGCTTGATGTTGAGTCTCAAGTTGGGTTGATCAGAGTTTTAATCTGATTATCCTAAAGACACAAATGGGTTTTTTATCCAGTGGGAAAGGAAGTGCATACAACACGATCCCAAGGACATGAACATGTTCATTCATTAGTTGTTGTTAGGAGGGTTCCAACTCTTCCCCATTAGCAACAGAGGAGGATGACTCATAAGCATTTTGGCAGCAAGTGTTTCTTTTTATGCTCTCTCCTACTTCTTAAGGTGGAAAAAATGTAAATGTGGAGAGAGCGAGGAAGAGGAATCAAGGGCTCCTAACAAGGACACGTCGACTGAGTTTCAACACAGAGCCATCGCTTGCTTTAAGAGTTTCTTATTATTTTAAAAGTTTTGTGAATGATGCATTTTTGCGTTTCTTATCCTCTGGATATTTTGTACCACTTGACTGAGATAAATAAAATATTTGATTTAGCAAGAATAATTTCTCTCAGATATAATTATAGACACAAAGTAAGACTTTTTTGTTTATGGAAAAAATTTTGTAAGGTTGTCTCCACTCCATGTCGTGGAGGAACTTTCTCCATCTATGTTTTTAATTTATACGTACCAAAGGCAACATGTTGATTGATAATGAATGAGCTTGTCCATGTTTGATATAGCTTGCAGACTGACTGGCCTCTAGTGGTTGGATCATTCCTTTTTAAAACCAAATCACTCATAGAAAATTTATTTTCTTGCATATTTCTGTTGTGGTACCAACCTACACTTTTTTTCATCTCCTCCAGCCATAGAGCTACATTCATTCAAATCTCTTGAAGCATAGTGAGAGAAAGTGAGGCTCCTTCTCCATTCTTACTTTTTAATCACTCAGTTCCCCTTCGTGAAAGATATTCCAATGATTAATCTTTGATTATGATGACTATATTAAATATAAATCAAGGCTTCCATTCAGTAGAGTGGTTTGAGTGGCCCAAAGGATTGAAGGAAGCATATCTACCCACATAACCTTTAGACCTTCGATCTTCTTTTTAAATAAATTTAATAAAATATTGTTTGTGGTTTCAACTTGATCATTGGTTCACGAATGATGCATAAATGAGAATTACAAATTAATTCCCTGGTTCTAACAACACTCTTTTACTCCATAATCAACAAAGTGAGTTCCATTATCTATAATGAGCATTACATGTAACCCATGTTGACAAATTATATCTGTCCAAATAAAATTTTGGATCACACATGCAGTGATTCAAGCAAGTGATTTAGCTTTCATCCTTTTATAAAAATAATCCACAGCTATTAAAAGAAACTTTCTTTATCCTATAGTGAACGGGAACAGACCGAGGATATCTAACCCCCATACGACAAAAAACTAGGAGTTGAAAATCAATTGTAACTTGTGAGCCAGTTGGTGTTGTACCCAAGTGTGCTTTTGACATTGCTTAAACCTTTAGAAGAACTACTCTACATCCTTCAGAAGAGTTGCCCAAAAATAACATTATCTTTATACCTAATGAGCCAATGTATTTCCTCCTGAATGGTTCTCACATTCGCCCGAATGTACTTCTCGGAGGATGTCTTCCACTTCACTTTCTCTGATGCATCTTAAGAGTGAGAAAGTAGTTAAATTTTGGATTAATATGTCTCTATTGAGAAAATATTGGGCAAAGTTGAACATGAAATTTTGTAGGTCAGTTACGACTTCATGAATTTTGCTTGTTTTAAAATAATGAATGTATGAGTCTACCCAATTTTTTTTGTCACTTGCTTACATTTCCATGACTTTAGGTTCTTCAATGGATGGCTAAAGAAGCTTTTGGGGTGGTCTATTTCCTACTCTTGTGCATTTTGACAAAAGGTCTGCCACTTGATTCTCCTCTCGACCTATGTGTTCGATGGATAAACAAAGAAACATTTCAATTTCCACTTTGACTCTACTCAAGTAGTAGAACAACATTTCATCTAAGGCTCTTAATTGCCCATTAACCTGATTATCAACCAAGTTAGAGTCAAATCATACAATTAAGTGATGCCCACCCACTTGTTGAGCTAACCACAACCCAGCTATTAAGGTCTCGTATTTCGCTTGATTTTTTGTTACTGTAAATGTAAGGTTGATCGATTGATAAATACGCTCTACAATCAAATTTCTTAAGGCTAGTCCAATACCAGCTTGAGTTTGTCCTGGAGCTCTATCCACGTGGGGGGTTTAGATTTTCATTCCAGCTTTAGGTTCTTCGCTTGTGTCGACACTATTTTGTTAAGAAGTTGCCTGTTGGAAGCTGTCGGCCGCCAAAATCGGAATCCCATCGTCTGCTTTGGAAAGACATTTTAATTTGCATATGTATATATAGTTTTTTTTTAGAAAAATATGAGATCAAACTGATCCCACATCTTTCAAAGTTTAGATGAAAGAGCACTACACCTCAAGCTATGTATCTATCCCGAAAGATAAACACAAGGCTTGAGGATGAGACTCGATCAAAGAAACAAAGAAATATTCGACATTCGTTTGGTCTGTGAAACCATTTTTTATAAGCCGACAGGTTCTAATATTTAATTTGAGAAATTAAATAGGGTTTATATTAAGCTGAGTTCTGGAAAGTTTCTTATAAAGGTAAGCCCTTATAGTTAATTACATCTTAGATAACCAAAGTCACCTCAGAAAACTCTCGATAAAAATATGAGGATATTGTCTTCAAAGAAGTCAAAGGATTGGGCTTTTCAACGAGATCAGACAAAGAGGCGTGAAATGGGCTGGCTCAAATTTGGAACATTTATTCTTGGAATCCAAAGGAAGAAGAACCAGGGGATGTCACCTTTCCTCAGTAGAACCTCAGTGACTTTCTAGTCTACCCTATGCTTCAATTTAGAGGAGAAATATTTAAATGTTTCATCCTGCCAATTTTATTAATTAAGGTTTACATCCACATGAAATGATCACACAATTAGCCTTGAAGAAGTGAGGATTTAGGTAGTGACGAACGACAACTCTAGAATCCTGAAGCGAGTTAGGGCTTATATTGTATAGTAGAGCCATACAGAGGCTCAAAGATAAGTTGAGAATTTATGTCGCACTAGGCAGACAATCTCGAATTTCTATGACTTACTATTTAATTCTAAGGAATGGTTTAGCTAATGTAGACATGTTTTGCTGTTGAAGATGGTCGTGCTGCCCACAATGCAACCTCCAAGCTCCTCGTCGTGGCGAGTTTAAGTTTTCTAATGTGTCAAGTTATGATATCAAATCAAATGTTTCATATGGTAATGATTATTTAAATCTTATGAGGAACCTTAAAGTTGATTAGAGCGATGTCGGTTAGGATCTTACAGTTCCCTTGTTTCGGCGCCACTATTTTCTTTCAGATTGCCTTAGTTAAAATGAATTTACTAAACTCAACTTAATGAGTTTCATACTTTTATTTAGACTGTAAGAAATTTTGTTAGCAACCGTAGGTTATCTCCTTCGAGGGATTCCCGATCATCTGATAGAGACTTCTTAATTTAGTTGCAAATTTTGTTTTGTTGTTTTGTTTATGATTAAATTTTGAGTTGTCTTATATTTTGACTGTTATGGCGGTGAATTTTATCTTGTTTAATTTTTAAGTTTTTGTTTCAGTTTTGACATGCAAGGTGACTTTAAGCGTACAAGCAAGAAACATGAGGTATGAAAAAGTAAATGCAATACCTTAAAAGCATACCTGTTGATCCTTCTCTCTCCTTCACCTGAAAGGTCAGCTTTGACAACATGTATATAATTTTATAAGGAATCTAAATTGCAGGAGTAGATGAAGATATAGCTACCAAACCCAAAGTTATGACTTTATTGAGTCTTGGAAGATCTTAGTGGATAATTTTAGAACAAAATATGGGAAGTTCAATTTGTTGCCCTTCAAAATATCAAAGAGATTTAAAAATACTTGGGGCATGTCCCTGAACCACTTTGAAGATTTCTTGAAATATTTCAAGCTTATTTTGAACTTATCATATTGTTCTATTAATCATCCAAGGTTAAGCTAAGGTTATCCCATTGCTCAAGGAAACTTAATGTTCTATTTATCCCAAAGCTAGGGCACTCCATTAATCAATTTATATTTCATTTAAGAGTTATGTGGGTGAGTGCCCTTAAGGAAATTTTAGGTAAATAAAGGTTTTAATTTCCAAAGTTAAAATTGGGCTTGTAATGTAAAGAGATATTACTCATCAATCATGTTATCTTCTAAATTCGACCAAATGAGTTTAAATATCAAGCCTAGGTCACTACAAAGCCCCAAACAATCACATAAGGTAAAATGATAATCAACAAAATTTGATTTAAATGACATGCATTCTTACTGAAAGATCACATTATCATCTAATGTGGGCTTGAAATTAATGAAATATTATCTTTCTAACACAAACCCATCACTTAAGAATCATTTAATTTTGATTGACTTCCAAGTCAAGATAATTAAGGAGATTGCAATTTAGTTCTCATTATGGAAAAGGTGGCAAGTGAGTTCCTACCTCTTACCCATCACATTTAAATTATCCAAAAATGTTCATTAGGATCAAAATTGCCCCTCTTCCCTCTAATTAATCTTAAATTTTGATTAAGACACCAAAATCTCAAGTTACCCTCCTGCCTTTGGGGCTCTTCACTTCATAACTCATTAATCAAAATTCCAATGACCTTAAGAATTTTTAGAACATCCTATCCATGGGTTAATTAAATCATCAGAGGAGGAAATGTAGGTTTTAAAATTTTAGTTTAATTTAAATAATTACTTAAATTTAGAAGGTAGTATTTTCAAAGTTGATTTACTTAACTATTAAAAAATAAGGTTTTTATTCATGAGAAAATCACTAGAGGTCCCCTTAGGTCACAGAAACACATAGAAAAAATTTTATATATTTTTTGAATTAAATCTTTGATTAAATTTTGTAATTACTATTGATTTTTATGATTTAATTTGAATGGAAAAGATGTTTTATTTACAAATTTTTTTTTATATTTTTATTAAACTTCTCTAAGCCAAAGGAACTTAGAGAAATAAATTTTGCATTTAAAATTTTTAATTTATTTATTATAATTATTTTAATGGGAAAATAAGAAAAATTCATTTTAAGCTTTTAAAATTTTATTTTTAACTTAGAAAAATTAGGAAAAATATCCTAATGAATTCTAAGTGATCAGGGAACAAGTAGGCACCTTTTAAAAAACTTTGGTATTTTTGAGATTTTTAATTATTTTTAATTATTATAAATTCAAAATAATGCTAAAAAAACAAGTATTTTTTCAAAAATAAATTTATTTTTCCTAAGTGCCCCTGATCATAAAGAACTCAGAAAAACATTTTTCATAATTTTTCCAAATGTATTTAATTTAATATAATTATTTTTATATAAAAATAAAAGGTTTCTTATAAAATTAACTTTAGTGCTCAAACTAGTTTTTAAATTTTTATAGTGGGTAAACATGATTTTTATACATAGCATGGAATTGATTTTGTCAATTTTAGCTAAAATTTAATTTACATAAATTAAAGCAAGATATATACATTTCATTAACTATAGAAATGTACAAAATAATTCAAATCATCATGTACTTTTTCTTAAGCTTCTCTGACCATAAGAAACCTATTAAAATTATTCCCATAATTTTTCAAGTGGTATTTTAATTATATAATTAAAATAAGCTAAAATAGCCATCTTAGCTTGAAATTAAGGTTAGAATCATAGAGATGTCATCTGACCTTAGAAAGAATCAAAGGACATAGCCGCTGTCTTGAGGAGCAAGCCCTCAAAATTTCAAGCCATGGTGAGAAATATTTGATCATAATGAATTAAAATACTATAGAGAGTATTTAATTCATTAAAATTTAGAGAGTCATCAAATAATTTTTATTTTTCATCCACATTATTCTCCTCTGTTCACTGAGAAAGAGGGTTATCTTTTTATTTTTTTGATTTTTCTAGAGAAATATATGGATTTTTGAAGTTCAGACATTTAAATAAATAAAAAAAAAATCCATATATTTTTACTTAAACACGCAGTGCCAAATCATCCTTGTCTGCTCCGAGCTTCCACGCAGCGCCAACTCATCAAATTCATCAATCAATTGAGCTCAATAGCATGGTTAGCCAAATCCAAACCCAACATCAAGCCAACTCGACCCACATGGACCATTTCACCAAATTTAACTTAACCAAGCCAAATTGGCCAACCAAAAACCACCACAGCCACTAGGTGCACCCTTTGAACCAAGTCAAACCCTCTTAAACTATACAAGGGAAGCTATGGACCAATGGTTCCCCAAATTAAGAGACTTCATCCCATTTTTGGGTCTAAACCAAATATCTTCATCATCATGTCAACCCATTAAAGGTTAATCATAATTAACCCTCCCACTAGCTCACTTGGCCACCTGACCATCTCCTCTGCACTGGCTAGCCATCTTAGTCGCCGAAAAACCCCAAAACTGAGAGCCTCCATTCCTCTATCGAAACCCAATTGCACGCATCCAAGCTGGCCAATCCCAATTGGCTTTGGCCTTTTCCTCCCCTCCACCTAAGCAATTAATTGTACCCAAATTGATGCCCTAAGCTCCATCCAAATCCCCTCTATTTAAGCCACCTCCTCCATGGCCAAAGGAGGGACTGACCAATTTCCTTGAAGATACTCTGTCCAATTGCTTTCAGTCACTCTCCAAGAACACCTAAGCTCAAGCCCACCATTTTCTCCATTTGGATTCTCCTGTGAGAGCTCAATTTTGAGTTAAAAATTCAAGGAAAACTAGGAAACTTTCTGTCACAGCTCCACACTCCACCAAACTTTAATTAACTGTGCACAAACTATCCTCTGAGTGAGAGAAGTTGATTCCCCACAAAAGCCCAATCACAGAGAGCCTCTAACGTAGATCTAGACCAACACCTGTAATCCACTTTAATCAAAATCATACCTAGACAATTCACTAGGGCCTAGGACTTCATCTTGAGGTTTGTTGGATTGTCTAGGTATGATTTTGATTAAAACCTCAAGAAGTGGATTGTCTTTTTTACTTAAACATGCAGCGCTCTGCTATTCCAGACACTCTCCAAGAACACAGTGCTCTTCTATCCAACGGAATGTCCAACGCTCTGCTTAAACCTCAAGAAGTGGCTATGGTGGTCTTTGGTTGGCCAATTTGGCTTGGTTAAGTTAAATTTGGTGAAATTGTCCATGTGGGTCGAGTTGGCTTGAAGTTGGGTTTGATTTGGCTAACCGTGCTATTGAGCTCAATTGATTGATGAATTTGATGTAGATGATTGTTAACAAGAGTTAGATAAGAATTGGACTGGTTTTGAGTTAAGTTGGAAGTTCAATTTGGAGCAATTTGGTCTTTTAGTCAATTTGGGGTTGTTTGGGTTGGATTTGGGGTTTAGATTAGGCTAGGGTTGGGCTAGGTTTAAATTTATGGCTCAAAATGGTCTAACAGAATGTCACAAAGAGTTTTCAAAATCAATTTGGTGCCAATTTTAGGGTTATGGCATTCAATTTGATGGAATTTGGGCAGATGACTAAATTGGGGCAAATTTGGGGATTTTGAATTTGGGTTGAAATTGGGTGGAATTGAGGCTTGATAAAGGCTAATTGAGGGATCAATTTGATTATTAGGAATGTTAGGAAGAGTTTGGGATCCAAGTTGAGGTAATTGAGTGGGCTATGGGGTTCAATTGGGTGAGATTAAGTCATATGGTCAAAATTAGGGGTTTTGGTTTGGATGAAAATTGAGCTCAACATGGGTAAATTAAGCATGAATTTGATTTTAAATAAGTATAGATATGATGAATTTGAGTTTATATTTGTAATTGGGAAAAATTGAGATGAAATTGAGGGACATTTGGGGTGAATTTGGAGAAATTGGGTCGTTATGGGCAATTTTGATGGTTTTGGTCAAAATGGTCAAATTGGGCTAATTGGGTTTAATTGAAGGGTCCAAATGAGTTTTGGAGTCATTTGAAATGATTTTGATAGTTTTGGAAAAGTTTGAGTTACGAAGGGTATTTTTGTAATTTTGACAAATTTGGGGGTATTTTGGTTATTTTGAAAATTTTGGGAGGTTTTGGGCAATTTGGGTAGTTTGAAATGATTTTTGAATAGACTTAGGTAATTTGAGTAATTTTGGTCAAATATAAGGTTTGGGGGTAAAAGACTAAGTTGGGTACTTAGGTAAAAATTGGATTGTCAACCACCCAATTTGAGCTATGGACCAATGGACTCCTCTACTTTGGGTCCTTCATGTACTGGTCTTAGCTAGACCTTAGCCTAGAGCTAGTGGGTCTAGGTGACCATCTACACGAGTCTCTCAAAAGATCAAGTGATCAAAACCAAAAAGTTTGAGTTCAGGGTTGTGAGTGGATGTGTTGTGCAAATGACTGAACTAGCTCCAGACCAGCACCCAGGGTCAACCCTAAGGCCAAGTAGTCTTATGGGGATGCCCCATGAGCTCCCCCATATTGATCCCACCTACTAAGTGCTAGAGGTAAGGACCAATATGTGGAACCTCAAGTTGAGCAGGAAAGAGTTTAGAATTTATAATGGTGAGGGTTCCTTTTCTAGTCATCTAAGAATAGTCAACAGGAAAGTCCTATGGCTAGAGCCTAGGCTACTAAGGAGGAAACTAGACCTCAACCAAAAGTGAGGTCAACAGCTTGATCTGCCAGTTTTTGAGAAATCTGTCACATCCATTAGCTTGAATGTTCTGGTCTAGTGAGTATGGACTTAAGCAAAGGATCAATGATTAAATTAATTGGATGAGTCTGTAAATATTTTTGGAGCCTATGAGCGAAAACAATACAAGCAAAAGTAAGCTTCTCCATGTCATGATAACTTATTCCGATCCCTCAAAGGACCATACTAGTATAATAAATGAGAAATTGTTTCCTTGATTCTTTCCTGATGAGGACCAAACTAATAGCACCCGCGCACACTCCTAAGTATAATAAAAGTTCTTCTTTAGGCTTCAGACTATGTAGTAGCGGTAGAGAGATTCATCGGTCCAATCAAACTTTTTTGTTTTCCTCGATACTTTGAAGAATGTAGAACATTTGTGATCCAATTTGGTGATAAATCATCTCAAAGCTGTAATTTGATCAGTGAGGTTCCAAATGTGCATTTAAATGGGTTAAATTTCATATTAAACTTCCTAAGCATTTAGAAAGTTTCTTTTAAATTGGTTAGATGTTGTTCAACTGTCTTTTTTTTTAATAACTCATCGTCCATATAGATTTCAATGTTTCTTCTCTTTTTCTTAGAAAAAAATTACATCTATTAGGCGCTGATAAGTTGTGCTAGAATTTTTTAACTTGAAGAGCAATAAAGTGAAAAAAATACAAACCATCGCTAGTAACTGCAAAGTGCATTTCGATCTGATGATATCCTAAGAAAGTGTCAAGAAAGCTCATGATAGAGTATCGAAATGTGGAGTCTGCTAGATCCTTAAACTGGGATAGTGGGTTGCCATCAATTGGGCAAGCGGTGTTCAAGTTTGTGAAATTAACACACAATTCCATTTGCCATAAGATTTCCACATCATCGCTATGTTAGATACCACATAAGGGTATTGAACAACTCGTATGTATCCTGCTTCCAAGAGTTTCTTCACTTCTTCGTGAATTGGTTTAGTCAAGGTTTTTACCATCAAATGGAGCTTTTGCTTCACTGGCCTAGCATTTGAACTAACATCGAGTCTATGGCATGCAACATCGATGGAAATGCTAGGCATTTCAGTAAACAACCATGTAAAAACATTGTGATGCCCCTGAAGAATTTGGATCAACATATCTTTATGACCTGCATTAAAAGTTTCACTGATTAGAAAATATTTTCTATGATTCATTAAGATTGCAAGGATTTTGGTAATAGTCTCTTCAGGTTTTAGACTTCCTTCTTACCGGTGTTGAATGTCTAATGTTTAGTGCTTAAGAACTCTTATGTCTCGCATGTAACATGTTTGGGATTTTTCTAGTTCTCCATGTATGATGAGCATTACTCCTTTGTAGGAGAATTTTACGATTATGTGGTATGTTAACAAAATGGCTTGGAAGTTTTTGAGCAACGACATACTGAATATTACATTGTTGGTTGGTGGTGTGTCAATGACCATAAAATCTTTCATATTGGTAAGCCAGTTATCACTCTCTCCCCAAGTAACAAATAAGGTTATCACTTCTAGTGCCTCCTTTCAATCATCAGAGAACCCATACAGTGGTCTGACTAGTGCAATCATTTGGTCGGTTTTTAACCTCTTCTTCTAAAACTCGGCTCGGAAAAAGATGATCCCTGAGCTCCAAGTGTAGACCAAGATGCTACCAGATTAGTAGTTAGTGATAAGTATTGTGATAACAATGACATCATTGTATAGATTCCCATCTAGGAGAAGATTATCGTTAGTGAAAATGATGGTGGGATGTGAATTCATCTTTGGTACGAGTATGACAACATAGTAATCTCCTGACTAAGCTCTTTTCTGATCAACTGACATACAAGTTGCCTCTCAAGATTGCTAGTACAATCCTTGTCATGTGGATTGCGTCTGGTTGACTTGCCTTCTACTAAAGCTTTGCTTTTCTTGCGAGTCCAACTCCCTGACTTTACATACTCCTTGAGCTTTCTAGCTTGAATGACTTTCTCTGCGAAGCTATAGAGGTGCCTGCATTCTTCAGTATCATGTCCTTAGTCTTGATGATACTTACAGTACTTGTTGCAATTTTAGTGGGAAGCAATGGTTTTTTAGGGGAGTAGTCTTCCTGAAATTCTTCTTACTTTCCACCGCTGTTACAATTTTGGCCATAAAGACTCAAACCAGTGTTCTCTAGTCTTCTGCAATCTAGTCATTTGATTAGCTATGTTTATGTTTTTCATGCTCATCCTTCATATCTCTTTGGGAAGAATGGCCTCTTTTCCTTTTTGGATGAGTGTCATCTTTCTCTCTCCACATGTCATCTTTCTTGTTATTCCTATCATTGTTGATTATTATTCTCACTTTTGTGAGGACTCACAACACTCACCTGCCCATAACCCCCAAACCAGGGATGTGTTTTCTTAGGCCTCATCAAGGCAAGCCCAAGTCCTCAACCCTTGGTTGAGTTGGGTTAAGGTTTTGACCTGATAATAGACCAGATTGACCCACCTTGGCAAGACATGCCCTGGGTTACCCAAATAAACCCTAAACCCTAGGAACCTTCTTATAGACCCTAGGGGCTACTTTGATGATGAAATTCACTTTGGGGGAATGTTCTACCTTAGTTGATCCTTAACCTCACTAAAGGCCCCCTAACCCCAACAAACCCTAAAAACCACTTTAACCCTATCACACCCTTTTAACCCCAAATTTTGGTGACACCGTGATTGGTTAAAGACCAATTGGGCCTAGCATAATTTTGGTCAATTCTTGACCAGTTGAACCCTACACAACATGATCATGACATCAAACCAAGTAAGGAAACCCAAAGCACTATGGGATCAACCCCCGTAATCCACCATATTAATTAAAAATTTTATTAATTAGGGGGATTATTAAATTCCTTTAGGGCCTAACCTTTTGGGCTAAATCCAACCCAATTAGGCCAAGCTCAAAAAACCCTAAATTCCAACTTAAGCACATGGCACATGAAGTCCATGTCCAATTCTTCATGGGTCACCCATGACACAAATCAACCCATAATGAGATGTGGGTGAGACAACAACACAAACTAAGCAAAGTCCAAGCACTAGAAGAACAATTTGGTACCACTCACCATGGCGGAGGCCACATGACACCTTGGTGACGGTTCCCTTGATCCGCCCCTAAGCCAAACCAAGACTTGGGGAGGCCAATACCAAACTAAATCTAGTCTTAGCAGCCCATCAAAAGGCCTTTCAATCACCATAAGCTCCTTCCCATGGCTCCCTCTCCACTATTGGTGCCATCATTGCCAAGGTATGAAAAATTTCCAAAGCTACTTTCCCACTACCAAAAGCCTCTTGAAATCCTCTAAAATTCTGTAAGGTGCTGCATGAACTTCCCAATGCCAAGTCCAGTTCCTCCTACCCTTTCCATGGCTATATAAAGAGAGAACCCAAGCACCATGCATACACACTAAGCTCCCTAGACAACCCTCTAATCCTCTTGCACCTAACAACAAAAGTGTTCCCCCTAACCTAGACCTTTGACCCTAATCATTTTAAAGCCTTCCTAGTCACTACAAAACCCTAATTTCCTCACAAAAAGCCAGTACCAATTTTGACCCCAACATCAAGGTCCCCAAAACTTAAAACCANACCAATTTTGACCCCAACATCAAGGTCCCCAAAACTTAAAACCAACTATTCACAAGCTTCACTAAGCCTAAAGATACTCTCCCAAATCAAAATTGTGCCTTCCCGCAGCCTTAAACATATTTCAAGACCAGACCGTGACCCCATTTGTTCTAGGTCATAGCTATGACCAATTTCAAGTCAAATTGAGATAATGAAGAGCTTCGTGACATTAAGGTGATTATTTTTATGAAGCCCAATCGAGGCCTCACATCTTGGGAGAAGTTATGGATCAAAATACCTAGTTTTTGCTCTTGGGCTAGTCTTTTATGAAAGCAATGAACAACACATGCCCATTGAACTATATAGATAGGTTCGTCTAACATAGATAAAGCTATAGGAACAAACACTGAGTGATTTGGTTGAGGATCGAGAGAGATCTTGGCATTTGTTATTGGATGGCTCTCGGCTCTTTATTCCAGGGTATAATAAATTGATATCGTCTGTTTCCTTATATTAAAAATGAATAGAAACTGATCCTAAATTTTTATATGTGAGGATTTATGAAGTTGACACCACTACAACACCAAAAACTTGATCCTTATATGAAAAGTAAGTTGTGTAAAATATATATAATTATAGGCAATTAATAATGAGATTCTACGCAAGTATACGTATCATTATCAAGTAATAATGAAGTTTCTATTTAAGCCCTAAATATCGATCCCACGGGGAAGGTGTAAGTTAGCAATAATAAATTTTAACAGAAAATTTACAGAAAATCAAACGAAATCACTGTCACTAATTTTGAATATTGAGATATTAACCAACTAAATTACTTAACTATTAGAAAAATTGAAATGCAACTTTTTAATATTAAATACTAATCTAAGAACTATGTTTAGGTAATGAAGATTTCTTATGTGAAAAAACATCCTTCCCACTACAATAAAATTCTGGAGAAATGAGATGAGATAAATGTTTTTAATATGTATTGTGCCGAATAGGAGCAATTTTAATTCTCTACTCTGATACATCGCATAGAAAATCATTGGCTAATCTTAGGTTTAGTTCCTAAATTCGTGGCTAGGCTAGAAGGATACCGGCTCCCACTCCAAAGCTCCCTCTTCCCTTCACCTGAAGGCTAACTCTCGCTTTAGTTTTTAAACACTAAGACCAAATTGAGGATTTTAGTCTGTCACTCTAAAGATTTTCCAATTTTACACCCAACAAAGAATATTTCCCTATTTATTTGCACTTAATTTCATGAACGAATTTATCATTCATGAAATCAAATGTGATCCTCACTCTGTTGTAGAACCCATACTCCATTTCTTGGAACAAATGTTTCACAATATATTTTAACAAATCAATTAGCTAGACTGAAAAATAAATTAAGTTCGGAGTTGAAAAATCATCACAATTTATTTTATATTTTAATTATGGCACATTCATTTTATCTCTTCATTTTACCATATCTCAGAGTAAGGGGAAAGATAGAGGGAACTACTCAAGCTTCATGAGAAAGATACGACAAAACACAAATTTCATATATAAAAGAAAGTTCATACAACACTAAATAAACAAACAAACTTATTTGGAACTCTTTCTTAAAACAAATCCTTTGTAGCATTTCCTTAGAAATGCATGAAGAAAAATTCTCTCACTTTTCTCCTTCTCCAACACTCTTACAGAAAGTTTCACGCTAAATCTCACCACAAAAACTCTAAACTATGAAAGAAAAATCACTAATTGAGTATAATATGATAGTGGAATGGAATGATGTGGAACAAAAAATGAACGTAGAGGAGTGAAAAATGTAGAGGAGCCCATTTTCTGATGAAATTTGACCCTAAATAGAGTCTAAGGTCGGTTCTCCAAGAGTTGCCTCCAAAAAATCTTCAGAAAGTCATCCAAATACATTGAAACTTCTAGAAACGGGGTCTGCACCGCTTTTGACGCCATTGGTGCTGAGTAAAAATCTCCAGCGTTAAATTGTTCTGCGCCGTCGACGCTGACCTTGGCACTGTCGGCGCTGAGTATTTCTTCAAAAACCTAAGTTTGACTCCAAATTTCATTCTTTTTGCTTCCTTTATGCTTTAAGCCCTAAAAATCAACAACCTGCAAGAAAACATCAGAATACCTTCCATTAAAGTGCAATATCACCAAAATAAGTATAAAATATGGGTCTAAAAATGCATATATTTTCAGTGTATCAGCAACGATTGAGTCAGACGACACAATTGTGCAGAATTAGGGGAGCA
>NEWO01001434.1:26298-62774 GCA_003013225.1 Phalaenopsis aphrodite | reverse complement strand
ATTTTTGTATTTTTAAATTATAAAATAATTTAAAGAACTTATAGGATTTTCTAACTTTCTTGTGGGATCGATATCTAAGACTCCATTAGAGTTTTCTTAAATTTGAATCTTCCGTCAACAAAAAACTTTGTCTAGTTTTCATAATTTTATTTTTGAAAGTTTAGTTCTTAGTTAGTTAACTTTGTTTTTCAACTACATTTTATATAGCATTTACCTTAGTAGTTAATATTCAAACTTCACACTTTACATTTATTTTTGTATTTTTAAATTATAAAATAATTTAAAGAACTTATAGGATTTTCTAACTTTCTTGTGGGATCGATATCTAAGACTCCATTAGAGTTTTTTTTTACTTGAGAGATACGTATACTTGAGTTTATTTTATAGGAGATTTGACAGTTTAAAAAGTGTTTTAAAGATAAATTATTTTCATAAAAGGTATTTTTGTTGGGATTATATTTCATATTTTTATTATATCTGCCGTGTGTATTTTGTAATATTGAAAAATATTTGTAAAATTTACACACTAAATCTACCGCATCAAATTTTTTTGGGCGCCATTGTCGGGGAAGTAACAGAAATTAGTAGTAAGTTATTTTATTTTATTATAAAAATATAAAAAAAGAGTGTTAGTTGTTTAGTTTTGAACATTTTCTTATTTAAGTGTGTTTTTAATTACTTGCTTTGTTTGTTTATGTGTAGTGTAAGATCTGAAAATTTAGTACCTTACAATTCTGAGTTAGAGAGAACTATTTGAAAAATTAAAAAATAACAAAAAGAAATAGATCATTTTAGCAAAATGGCTTGCAATTTAAGTAATGTTGGAAATGAAAATGAACATCAGGATCCTTGTGCTATTGGCGAATGATTTTATGGAAAAACTTTATGTGATTTATGAGCCAGTATTAATCTTATGTCGTTATCAATTTTCAGAAGGTTGGACTTAGGAGACATTTCACCTATAACTGTAACTCTTTAGTTAGCTGATCGTTCGATTACCTATCCTAGAGGAGTTATAGAAGATGTGTTGGTAAAGATTGATAAATCTATCTTTCTTCTGGATTTTATTGTATTAAATATAGAGGAAGATAAAAAAATTCCTATCATTTTAGGAAGACCGTTCCTAGCCACTAAAAGAGCTTTGATAGATGTGTAGAAAGGAGAACTAATTATGAGAATTAGTGATCAAGAGGTTACATTTAATATTACAAAATCAATGAGATACCCTAGAAAATAACAAGAGATTGAATGGTTCAGGATGGATATTAACGAATATTTAAGCCATGAATATTTTAAAAAGATTTTTGAAAGATGATTTGAAAAGAAATATATGGAATATCAAGATGAGGATAAAATTCAAGACGAATCCATGGAAGTGAGTAAACAGGATTTGAATTATGTTCATGAAAAATTTGAAATATCAGATCTTATAGAAAGTAATAAGAATTTGATTTTATCTATTGAGAAACCTCCTGAACTAGAACTGAAAACACTTCCTGCACATTTGAAGTATGCATGCTTAAGAGATTTATATACATTACCTATTATAGTATCCTCAGAATTAACTGATATGCAAGAACAACAGTTGTTGGAAACTTTAAAAAGATATAAGAAAGCTTTTGAATGGACATTATTTGATATTAAATGAATCAGCCCTTCAATATGTATGCATAAAATTTTATTAGAATATCAACATAAACCAAGAGTTGATTCTCAAAGGAGATTAAATCCAATGATAAACAGAGTTCTGAAGAAAGAAATTTTAAAATGGTTAGATGTTGGAATAATATATTCTATTTCAGACAGTGCTTGGGTATGTCCAATTCATTATGTTTCAAAGAAAGGAGGTGTGATTGTAGTGACAAATGAGCATAACGAATTAATATCAACAAGACAAGTCACTGGTTGGAGAATCTACATAAATTATAGAAAATTAAATTTTGCCACCAGGAAGGATCATTTTCATTTACCTTTTTTGAACCAGATGTTAGATAGGTTGGCTGGGTATAAATATTTTTGTTTTCTAGATGAAAATACCACTTATCATCAAATACCTACTACTCTAGAAGATCAAGAGAAAACAACATTCACTAGTCCTTATGGAATGTTTGCTTTTTGGCAAATGTCTTTTGGTTTATGTAATGCACCTCTAACATTTCAGAGATATATGATGTCAATTTTCAGTGATTTGATTGAAAAAGGGATCGAAGTCTTTATGGACAATTTTTCTGTACAATGTGCTTATCCTATAAATACAAGTTGATTTTGGAGATAGGCTTCGAAGGTTAAAGCTTTTCCTCCAAACTCTCAAAAGTCACACCTGAATTTTGTCATAACCAAAATATGGTAGATGGAAGCCCCAGACCAATAGTAGATGCCCCATTTGTGATATTAACTATAGAATGGTGAATGAGGGACCTTATATCAATAGATTTCATCATTTGGATGTAGAAGTTCATAGAGGCTCTATCTCTTGTAACCTCACTTAGATTGGTAAAAGGAAGTAACTTAAGATAAATGAAGTAGTGCGAAGCCTTAGAGGCTACATTTCACTTAGATCAAGGAAAATTGATTTTATGATCGTTACTAATTTTCCAAGCCCTTCTATAATTAGTAAGAAAATCTACTACTTTCATCTAAATCAGAATCTAGAAGAATGAGGCTGGAGTAAGAGCCCCCACGAACATCTCTTAACAAAAATAATGCATTTATACAAGAAGGAGAGCTATCAACCTACTTCTCTCTTACAAAAATTGAATCATCAAAGCATCATGAAGATTGACATAGAACCCTCTCCTGATGCTGACTCACAACCATACTTATTCGGCATCCCCAGGGATGATGAATCCACATTCCATAATCAACTTCTTTGATGTTAAGAAATGATTATAACACTCAACTTGGGAGTTTACAAGTTTCCTCTTGCTTAAAGAAGGTTTTGATTTGCCATCCTTAGTTTTAAGAGCCACTATGAAGTAGTAAAAATGAAAATAAAAAAGAATAAGGATGAAAAAAAATGTCGATGTAATCAATTTGCAAATAAAGAATTAAATAAACAATTTCCTTAAAATCATCAACCAATGCTCTCTCCAACTAAGAGTTTAGAATTTTGAGACGAGAATCAAAGGATGTTAAAGGAGTGAAATTTACCTTATAAGAGATATTTACACTCATTAGAATCTCTTGGATTAAGAGAAATTAGAATAAAATAAGGAGTCCTACTTTTTGGCTCTTTTTCGCCGAAGAAGAAAAGGGGAAGAAAAATACTAAAAATGGGTTAAATTGGGCTAATTTTTAGTTTAATAACTGAAAAAACTAGAGTAGCACCTAGGCGTCATGATAGCAGTGCCTAGACGTTGCTTGCCCATAGTGACACGTAGGCATCCATGTGGACGACGCCTAAGAGACTAGACTAAAGTTGTCCATGGTCATTTAATTTTCAATATTTGTCCCCCTTAAGTCCTTGATCACATATAATATGTGTACCAAAAATACTCTATAAGTAAAGTTAAATAAGCTTACTCCTCATCTTTCTGATCACATCTCTCTTCTCTTCTTTCTAATCTTAAAAATAATCCTCCTCCATTAACTGATGAGAGCTTTCATGTATTTAGTAAGGAAAATTCTACTATTAACTCAATACGATTGTTATTTACAATCCATTAGTTTCACCAATATATCTCCAACTGATACGCTAGATAGCTAGCAAACTAATCAAATTGGCTTATATGTTGTCAATCTTCATGTGCTACCGTGCCACTTAAAATATACACCTCATCCTGTATAAAAAAGGTAACATCTACTAGCCCTTCTAATCTCTAAACAATAGTGACCATCTTAATTGAAGAACATGATCGGAACTAAGAAGTAAGGAATTGAGATGGACCTGTCCCATGTCTAAACTCACTACGTATCCTATATATCCCTACATGCAATTAAAAAGTAGGCGGTAGAGGGTGCAGTTGATCCTTATACTACAAAAAGACACATCAAAGTTTAGGCATACTGAGAAGACTAAGGAAAAAGGCCCTGACTCAGGAGTAATTCCTCCGCAAGTTACACACTCTTAAGAATAGCCAAACAATCGCCACACAAACACAAACACATTGACATAGATTGAAGCACACAACACAATACGAACATAGAATTAATTATGAACTAGTGTTGTGTCTCAAGAAGTGCTTAGTTTTATGTCCTCAGTCTGACAATACCAGATATATTACTCATGATGAGACAAAATGAAGACCTAATTTGCTACAGGTATCTCATCACCTAAGTTTGGTCTTTGTGCATTCAATTTAAAAAATCTAACACTCTTAGGATCTTTAATATCAATCACACCAAAAGGATAAATTTTTAGTATATTAATTTTTTTAATCTTCTCAAGTTCACTTAACTGTAGAAACCTTTTCTCACCAACTTCCTTCATATTTTGAATTCTTTAATAATCCACTATGCTTTATGCTCTAATTCATCTGACAAGTGACAAACTTTGTCAAATATGAGCCTATATTAAGACATGCATATAGATTTTTTATATTCAAATCTATAGGCCCAAAAGACACACTAAATCTTAAAGAACAATCCTTTTTGCTTGGATTGACAGTTTTCTCCAAAATCCTTTTGGTCCCTCTATTAAAAATCCTGCTAACCCACTCATTTGGGGATTATATGCTTTTGATGTTGTATGCTTTGTATTATACTTTACAACTAATGTCTTAATCATTCTATTCCTAAAATGTTTCCTTACTAATGATAACTTTAGGCATATTATATCTGCTAAATATATTCTTCTTCAAAATTTAGATACCCTTGGAGCTTCATAATTTAGCAGAGCCTTTACCTCTATCCACTGTAAGACATAGTTCATAGCTATCATAATTTACAAATTTCCTAAAGAAGCTAAAAAGGTCCCATGAAGTATAAACCAAAAATATAAAAAATCATAATCTCCAAGGTAATATTTAGAGGCATTTCATTTTGCTTAAAAATATTGCCTAGTCTCTAGCATCTATCACAAGTATTAATATAATCATTTACATCCTTAAATAGTGCTGGCTAATAAAATCATGATTGTAATATCTTAGCAATAATTCTATAAACCCCAAAATGTCCCCCAAATTTTGAGTCATGACATTTCCTAATAACATCTTGAGTCTCTTCTGTGGGTATACACCTCCTCATCACTTGTTCTTTACACTTTTGATATAAATATGGCTCATCCAAAAATAATATCTGCCATAATGAACAAATTTTATTCATTGATGGTATGTCTGATAATAGAGTAAAATATCACTAACTGTGTAATTCATTATATCAACATACCATGGAATTTTTCATTCAATAATAGCAAACAGTTGTTCATCAGGAAAATTTTCATTGATATCTTCATCAAATGCACATGAATTTTCCTAATCAAGTCTCGATAAGTGATCTGCTATCTAATTTTAAGTAGCTTCCTATCAACTATTTTGATATCAAACTCTTGTAATAATAAAGCCCATCTGATTAACTTTGGTTTTGCATCCTTTTGTTGGACATCAGATATTGATTAGCAGAATGATTAGTATGAACAATACACTTAGAACCAATGAAATACGTGTTGAATTTATTGAACACATATATTATGGCCAGAAGCTTCATTTCATTAGATTAAGGGACTTACTAGCATGGTATATAGCTCAAAACATGTTGTCGCGCCTTTGTTCTATAATTGCCCCTATAGCATAGTCCTATGCATCACAAATTAACTTAAATGTTCTCCCCCAGTCATGTGAAACGATGATAGGAGTAGTGGCTAACATTTTCTTTACTGTGTTAAAGGCTGCTAGGTAATTTTGATTGAAATCAAACAGAACATCATTTTCTAAAAGTTGAAATAAAAATTTACTAATTTTGGAGAAATTCTGAATGTACTTCGATAGAATCAACATGTTCTAGGAAACTTCTAACTTTCCTCACTGATGTGGGTGGGGACCATTTTTTATTCACATGTAATTTGGCTAAATCTACCTTCATACATTTCTCAGAAATTCCCTCTCCTAAAAGAATTCCTTCTATAAGATTTATTTCTTCACAACATCTCAACACCTTGGCCAAATAATCTAAGCATGAACCAAATGAAGAGCCAAACACTAAAAAATCATCCATAAATACTTATATTCCTTTCTTAATTAGGTCATAGAAGATTGAAACCATGCACCTCTGAAATGACGCAAGTGCATACATAATTCAAATGGTATTCTTATACAAGTAAAATTCTCAGAAGGACTCGTGAATGTAGCCTTTATCCTAATCCTTATGAGCTCTAGGAATCTAATGGTACTCTGAATACCCATCCAAAATTAGAAATATGGGAGGTCTGATAGCCTATCTAATAGCTGATTAAGGAAGGGTAAAAAAAACCGATCCTTTGTGGTTGTTGAGTTTTGTTTCCTGTAATCAAAACATATACGCCACTCACTAACATTTCTAGTGGGAATCAGTTCATTTTATTTATTCATTAGTGTAGTAACTCCTCCTTTCTTAGGAACACATTATATAAAGCTAACTTAGGCACTATCTATACTGGAGTAGATAATACCTGCATCAAGGCACTTCAATATCTCCTTCTTGATGACTTCTTTGTCTCCTCTAAGGATCTGCCCTCAGCTTATGATTTTCTTCCATTATCATCCTATACATACATTTTGAAGGACTAATCACTTTATATCAGCTAGGGCCCATCCAAAAACTTTCCTAAAATTCCTCAAATTGCTCATCATTTTTCCTTCTTGTGAGCTACTCAGTTCTAAGGAGATAATAACCAACAACGTAAAAAACTTCTCCAAGTAAGCATACTTTAGATATTTGCAAAACACCTTCATCTCATGTTCACGGGGATCCTTAATGGAAGGTAAAAGAGGTTTACAATTTTCAGTAGTATCAATTATCTCAAACCTCTCCTTGAAATTCCTTAGATTTTCTTTTACCATTAAAGAAGATTCATCGTAAATATCTATTATTTCATCCTCGATCAAAATATGCTCTTGTGGTTTAACTTCACAACACTCTCAAAATTGATGGCTTAACAACTGATCAATGAGATCCATCATATAACATAAATCTTCATTACAATCAAAAATAAATTTCTTAGATTTTAACACATTAAAAGCTACCTTCTGATTGTTCACTCTCATAGTAAACTCTCCCTTTTGCAAGTTAATCTTTGCTTTGCAGTGGCTCGGAATGGTTTACCTAGTATGATAGGGGTCTCTTTATCTTCCTTCATATCAAATAGAATGAAGTCAATAAGGAAGATAAATTTATCTACCTTCTCTAGAACATCCTCTATAATCCCCCTCAAATAAGTGATTAATTGATTATCAAGCTGAAGGGNTTCAAAAATTTTAAGCAATTTATAACATGGATTAAATGGGGACATAAAATTACAGAAATATGTCCTACCACATGTGTATATCAAGAAGATCAATAGTTATCACAAGAAATGAGCAGGTATTAAATATAAAGTAGATCTGAACTAAATAGGATACTAAATAAAATTAGCATAAAAAAGTCTGATTATTACGATAGAAATATAAAATCTGTTCCACAGTATAATACAAATTGATCCAACACAAATAGTAGTAGCAGTAGTGAATAAAAATAACATTCTATACATCCACATTAATAAAAATAATGACTCCTTTTCATCCTCATCATCATCCTCCTCGTCTTCCTACTCATTTTCATCATCATCATCTTCATCTTCTTCTTCTTCATCCTCATCTTCCTCCTTAGAGTCATCCTACACTGGTTAGGTATGCTCGTAGAGCTGATAGAGAAAACACACAAGGAACTTAATGGGATTGTTTCCTCAAATCCACAATTTCATCCTGTACATTGCTAGCCAAGTGGCCTGAAAATAAGCAAACCGATCACATTAAATTTTTCTCTATCAATCCATGTGTGACATATGGTCTAATAGATCATAAATTTTAGTCTAAATAATAAAAATAAGATCCTTGAGCTTACTGATACACCAAAATAATATACTATTTTAAATACATATTCTATGCTTATTTTTGGTTATATTGCACTTTAAAGAATGATATTTTCTTATTTTTGTTGTAGGTATATCATTTTTAGGCATTTAGAGCAAAAAATGGCAAAAGGACAAAATGTGGAGTGAAAATAGTCAATTTTGGGATTCTAGCGCATGATGTGCCAGATTGGCGCATGATGCGCCAAAATCCAAAGAGCTGGTGCTTGATGTGCTAGAGAAGACTTTTTGCCGATTAAGGAGGTTTGAGACAAATTTTGAGTGAATTTTCAAAGGGACAATTGTCCTACACACCTCTTGGAGTGATTAAAAGCATCCAAACACTTTAGAAGATCTTTTTATGAAGGGATATGTCACTTGGATCAAATGACACATCTTTTGAATTCAAAAGAGTTGACTTTTGGAGGGAGTTTTTTAGGGAATTTTGAATTCCTTTTGAAAGGAGGCAGCCCCTAATAAAAAAATAAAACTTTAAAGAGTGAAGAAAGAGTTGGAAGGGGGATGAAATGGCAAGAAGGTGGTGGCGTGAAAGGCAAGGAGAGGAAATTTTCTTCTAGGGTTATAAGAGGAGAGGGAAGGTGAAAGATTTCTTCTTCATTACACTTTTAAGAGAGAATTGAGTGTGCTTGTAAAGAGAGAAAGCCTTGGAGAGAACTTTTAGAGGTTTACTTCTGAAGGATTGTGGGATAAGTTATGTCTTTTATTTCTTTTATTTTGTAAACTTGTTTTTATATATGAAATCTGTGTTCTTTCGTATCTTTCTCATGAATTTTGAGTAGTCATCTTTATCCTTCTCCCTACTTTGAATTATGATTTTGTGAAGAATTGATTTTTTTTTCTACGATTTTAAATGTTAATAATTTGTGATGATTTGAACTTCAATTTTCATTTACTTTTCGATATGGCCAATTGAAATGTTAAAACATGTTGAGAAACATATGTTCTGAAAAGGGTATGATTTCTACAATAGGGGGAGAGTCACATTTGATTTCATCAAAGAGTATGTCATCCATGAAATTGAGTGAAAATAAATAGGGAAATATACTTTGTTAGATGCAAAATTAGAAATTTTAAGGTGACAGATTAAAACCTCTAAATTGGTCTAGTTGATTGGAAACTGTTGCGAGATTGTTAGCCCTCAGGGGAGAGAGTAGTGGGAGCTCTGGAGTGGCAACCGGTATCCTCCCAGCCTAACCACAAAATTAGGGACCAAACTCTCGATTAGTCAATGTTCTTTATAGCACTCGGAAGAGGGTAAAGAATTAGATTGCTCCTATTTGACACAAAATAATTTTTATATATTTTTTCAAATGATTTTAATCTCTTAACAATCCATATACTCATTGTAAAGGGGAAGGATTCTTTCTTAAATTTGAATCTTCCGTCAAATAAAAACTTTGTTTAGTTTTGTAATTTTATTTTTGAAAGTTTAGTTCTTAGTTGTTTAACTTTATTTTTCAACTGCATTTTATATAGCATTTACCTTAATATTTAATATTCAAACTTCACACTTTACATTTATTTTTGTATTTTTAAATCATAAAATAATTTCAAGTCCTTACTTATAGGATTTTTAACTTCCCTGTGGGATCGATATCTAGGACTCCATTAGAGCCCTTTATTACTTAAGCTATATGTATACTTGCGTTGATTTTATAGGGGATTTGACAGTTTAAAAAGAGTTTTAAAGATAAATTATTTTCATAAAAGATATTTTTGTTGGGATTATATTGCATATTTCTTGTTATATCAGCCGTGTGTATTTTGTAATATTGAAAAATAATTGCTAAATTTACACACTAAATCTACCCACATCAAAGTTTTTTTGGCGCCATTGCCAGGAAAGTAACGAAAATGAAAATGAACAACATTAGAGAACTTTAAGAGATTATGTGAATCTTACAGCAGCAGATGAAATTCATTTGAGCGTACAAAACTCTGTTGTAATTGCCAATTCATTTGAGCTTAAATCTGTTATTATACAATAGGTACAAAACAATCAGTTTGGGGGAACACCAATTGAAGATCCTAATTTACGCCTTGCTAGTTTTCTAAAATTGTGTGCTACATTTAAAAATGATGGAGCGTCGAATGTTCTGCAGACTTAGAATTTTTCATTTTTCACTAAGGGATAAAGCTAAGATGTGGTTAAATTCATTAGCACTTAGATCTATCAAAACATAGGGAAATTTATCACAAAAATTTTTATCTAAATATTTCCGACCTTCAAAAACTGCTAAGCTTATAAATAATATTACATCTTTTTGTCAATTTGAGGGGGAATCAATTTATGAAGCCTGAGAAAGATTCAAAGATCTCCTTAGAAAGTGTCCACTCATGCGTTGTCAGATTTTTTAATAATTCAAACTTTTTATAATGGGTTGGTTGGATCTCTTAGAACGATAATTGATGCTGCTACTGGTGGATCATTAATGTCAAAACCATTTGATGAAGCATATACATTAATTGAAGAGATGACCACTAATAATTTTCAATGCCCCTCTGAAAGGGTAAATCCAAAAAGAGTAGCTAGCATTTAGATTCTGATGCAATATCTATGTCAGCTGCATAAATAGCTGTTATATCAAAGAAGATAGAGCAATATGAAATGAATTATTCTTATACAACACCTATGTTAGAGGAAAACTAATTAAAATAAATGATTGAATCTTAATCTTCTTATGAGACTTTAAATGTAATAAACAATCGTTCTAATAATCCTTGTGTCAATTATTATAATCCTGGCTGGAAGAATCATCCAAACTTTAGTTGGAGTAATAATAATTTTAATGCTGCAATTATGTAGTGGGGAAACAATACTGTGAACCCATTGTGAAACTCCAACAATTAAAGGAATCAAGCTTATAAACCTTATTACCCCCCAGGTTTTAATAATTTGTAGAGTAAGGAGAAAAATTTATCAATGGTATAATTGATATTACAAATGGGAAGTCAATTACAAAGTCAAGGAGCTGTACTCAGAAACATGAAAAATCAATTGGAATGTATTACTACCACACTTAACAATAGACCTCTATTAACATTACTAGTAATGTTGAAGTAAATCCTAGAGATTAGAAAACAGAGCAAATTATAGCTATTCAACTAAGAAGTGGAAAAGAATTAGTAAAATAGAGTTCAGCAAGAAGTTAAAATTGAAAAAGATGCGGTGGAGAATGAAAAAATTGGGTGAAGATTTTCAAATTGAGTCAGAAAGTCCTATTAAACCAATGAAAATCTATGTAGAAAGATCACCACCTCCATTTCCTCAAAGATTGAAGCTGAAAATCAGAGATAACCAATTTTCAAAATTTTTGGAAATTTTGAGGAAATTAACGATAAACATTCCATTTGTTGAAGTTTTGGAACAAATGCTAAGCTATGTGAATTTCATGAAGGATATACTTAATAAGAAAAGAAAGTTTATAGATAATGAAAATTTTGCACTCGGTGAAGAGTGTAGCACTATAATTCAGAAAAAGCTTTCTGAAAAGTTAGGATCCTGAAAGTTTTACAATTCTTTGTGCTAAAGGCGAATGATTTTATAGAAAAGCTTTATGTGATTTATGAGCAAGTATTAATCTTATGCCTTTATCAATTTTTAGAAAGTTGGACTTAGGAGTCATTTCACCTACAACTGTCACTCTTTAGTTAGTTGATTGTTCGATTTCCTATCCTAAAGGAGTTATAGAAGATGTGTTGGTAAAGATTGATAAATCTATCTTTCTTGTGGACTTTATTGTATTAAATATGAAGGAAGATAAATAAATTGCTATCATTTTAGCAAGACTGGTCCTAGCCACTAAAAGAGCTTTAATAGATGTGTAGAAAGGAGAACTAATCATGAGAGTTAGTGATCAAGAGGTTACATTTAATATTGCAAAATCAATGAGATACACTAAAAAAGAGCAAGAGATTGAATGCTTCAGGATGTATATTAACAAATATTTAAGCCATGAATATTTTGAAAAGACTTTTGAAAGAGAATTTGAAAAGAAATATATTGAATATCAAGATGAGGATAAAATTCAAGATGAATCCATGGAAGTGAGTAAACATGATTTGGATTATGTTCATGAAAAAATTGAAATATTAGATCTTACAGAAAGTAATAAGAATTGATTTCATCTATTGAGAAACCTCTTGAACTAGAACTAAAAGCACTTGCTACACATTTGAAGTATGCATTCTTAAGAGATTTATCTACATTACCTGTTATAGTATCGTCAGAATTAACTGATGTTCAAGAACAATAGTTGTTGGAAATTTTAAAAAGATATAAGAAAGCCTTTGAATGGATGTTACTTGATATTAAAGGAATCAACCCTTCAATTTGTATGCATAGAATTTTATTAGAAGGTCAATATAAACCAAGAGCTGATCCTCAAAGGAGATTAAATCCAATGATGAAAGAAGTTGTGAAGAAAAAAAATTTAAAATGGTTAAATGCTGGAATAATATATTCTATTTCAGATAGTGCTTGGATATGTCCAATTCACTATGTTCCAAAAAATGGATGTGTGACTGTAGTGACAAATGAGCATAAGGAATTAATATCAACAAGACAAGTCACTGATTGATGAATCAACATATATTATAGAAAATTAAATTTTGCCACTAGGAAAGATCATTTACCTTTACCTTTTTTGGACAAGATGTTGAATAGATTGACTGGGTATAAATATTTTTATTTTCTAGATGGAAATACCATTTATCATCAAATACCTACTGCTCTAGAAGATCAAGAGAAAAAAAAACTTTCACTAGCCCTTATAGAATGTTTGCTTTTTGGCAAGTGTCTTTTGGTTTATGTAATACATCTGTAACATTTCAAAGATGTATGATGTCAATTTTCAGTGATTTGATTGAAAAAGGGATCAAAGTCTTTATGGACAATTTTTGTAGACAGTGTGTTTGTCATATAAATACAAGTTGATTTTGGAGATAGGCTTCGACGATTAAAGTTTTTCCTCTAAACTCCCAAAAGACACACCTAAATTTTGTCATAACAAGAATATGGTAGATATAAGCCCCAGACCAATAGTGGATCCTCCATTTGTAGTATTAACTATAGAATGGTGAGTGAGGGACCCTATATCAAAAGATTTCATCATTTCGATGTTGAAGTTCAAAGAGGCTCTATCTCTTATGACCTCACTTAGATTGGTAGAGGGAAGTAGCTTAAGATAAATGAAGTAGTGCGAAGCCTTAGAGGCTACATTTCACTTAGATCAAGGAAAATTGATTTTATGATCGTTACTAATTTTCCAAGCCCTTCTATAATTAGTAAGAAAATCTACTACTTTCATCTAAATCAGAATCTAGAAGAATGAAGCTGGAGTAAGAGTCCCCACAGACATCTCTTAACAAAAATAATGCATTTATACAAGAAGGAGAGCTATCAACCTACTTCTCTCTTACAAAAATTGAATCATCAAAGCATCATGAAGATTGACATAGAACCCTCTCCTGATGCTGACTCACAACCATACTTATTCGGCATCCCCAGGGATGATGAATCCACATTCCATAATCAACTTCTTTGATGTTAAGAAATCATTATAACACTCAACTTGGGAGTTTACAAGTTTCCTCTTACCTAAAGCAGGTTATGATTTGCCACCCTTAGTTTTAGGAGCCACTATGAAGTAGTAAAAATGAAAATAAAAAAGAATACGGATGGAAAAAAATGTCGATGCAATCAATTCACAAATCAAGAATTAAATAAACAATTTCCTTAAAATCATCAACCAATGCTCTCTCCAACTAAGAGTTTAGAATTTTGAGACGAGAATCAAAGGATGTTAAAGGAGTGAAATTTACCTTATAAGAGATATTTACACTCATTAGAATCTCTTGGATTAAGAGAAATTAGAATAAAATAAGGAGTCCTACTTTTTGGCTCTTTTTCGCCGAAGAAGAAAAGGGGAAGAAAAATACTAAAAATGGGTTAAATTGGGCTAATTTTTACTTTAATAACTGAAACAACAAAAGTAGCACCTAGGCGTCGTGATAGCAGTGTCTAGACGTTGCTTGCCCATAGTGACACTTAGGCATCCATGTGGACGATGCCTAAGAGACTAGACTAAAGTTGTCCATGGTCACTTAATTTGCAGTATTTGTTCCCCCTAAGTTACATAAAATATGTGTACAAAAACACTCTATAATTAATTTTAATTAAGCTCACTCCTCGTCTTTCTCATTACATCTCTCTTCTCTTCTTCCTAATATTAGACATAATCCTCCTCCATTAACTGACGAGTGCTTTCAAGTATTTATTAAGGAAAATTCTACTAGAAACTCAATAAGATTGTTATTTACAATCCATTAGTTTCAGCAATATATCTCCAACTGATAGGCTAGATAGCTAGTGAACTAATCAAATTGGCTTATATTTTGTCAATCTTCATGTGCTACCCGCCACTTAAAATATACAACTCAACCTGTACAAAGAAGGTAGCATCTACTAGCCCTTCAAATCTCTAAACAATAGTGACCATCTTAATTGAAGAACAGGGTTAGAAATAAGAAGTAAGGAATTGAGATGGACATGTCCCATGTCTAAACTCACTACGTATCATATATATCCCTACATGCAATTATGAAGTAGGCGGTAGAGGGCGCAGTTGATCCTTATACAACAAAAAGACACATTAGGGTTTAGGCATAATGAGAAGACTAAGGATAAAGGCCCTGACTCAAGAGTAATTCCTCCTCAAGTAACACACTCTTAAGAATAGCAAAACAATCACCACACAAACACAAAAACATTGACATACATTCAAGCACACAACACAATACTAAAATAGAATTAATTATGAACTAGTGTTGTATCTCAAGAAGTGCTTAGTTTTATGTCCTCAGTCTGATAATACCAGATATATTACTTAGGATGACACAACATGAAGACCTAATTTACCACAAGTCTCTCATCACCTAAGTTTGGTCTTTATGCATTCAATTTAAAAAATCTAACACTCTTAGGATCTTTAATATCAATCACACCAGAAGAATAAATTTTTAGTATATTAAAAAGTTCTGACCTCCTAGACTTAAGTTTTCCTTGAAATAATTTTAATCTTGTAATGTACAAGAAAACCTCCTGTCCAGGCTTAAGATTTTTTCTAAGAAACTTCTAATCATGCAATTTACTCCTTTTTTTCCTTATATATTTTCACATTTTCATATGATTTTTTTTAATCTTCTTTAGTTCACTTAACTGTAGCAACCTTTTCTCACCAACTTCCTAAGTATTTAATAATCCACTATGCTTTGTGCTCTAAATCATCTGGCAAGTGACAAACTTTTTCAAATATGAGCCTATATAGAGACATGCATATAGATGTTTTATATTCAAATCTATAGGCCCAAAAGATATCGCTAAATCTCAAAGACCAATCCTTTTTTGCTTGGATTAATAGTTTTCTCCAGAATCCTTTTGATCCCTCTATTAAAAAATTCTGCTAACCCACTCATTTGGGGATGATATACAATTGATATTTTATGCTTTATATCATAATTTACAACTAATGTATCAATCATTCTATTCCTAAAATTTTTCCTCACTAATGATAACTTTAGGCATACCATATTTGCTAAATATATTCTTCTTCAAAATTTAGATACACTTTGAGCTTCACAACTTAGCAGAGTCTTTACCTCTATCCACTTTAAGACATAGTTCATAACTATCATAATATATAGATTTCCTAAAGAAGCTAAAAGGTCCCATGATGTATAAACCAAAAACATAAAAAATCATAATATCTAAGGTAATATTTAGAGGCATTTCATATTGCTTAAAAATATTGCCTAGTCTCTAGCATCTATCACAAGTATTAATATAATCATTTACATACTTAAATAGAGTAGAATTATAAAATCATGATTGTAATATCTTAGAAAAAATTCTATAAACCCCAAAATGTCTCCAAATTTTGAATCATGACATTTCCTAATAACATCATGAGTCTCTTTTGTGGGTATAAACCTCCTCATCACCTGTTCTCTATACTTTTGATATAAATACGGCTCATTAAAAAATAATATCTGCCATAATGAACAAATTTTATTCATTGATGGTATGTCTAATAATAGAGTAAAATATCACTCACAAGGTAATTCATTATATCAACATACCATGGAATTTTCCATTTAATAATAGCAAACAGTTGCTCATCAGAAAAATTTTCATTGATATCTTCATCAAATGCACATGAATTTTCCTAATCAAGTCTCAATAAGTGATATGTTGTCTACTTTTTAGTAGCTTCCTATCAACTATTTTAATATTGAACACTTGTGGTAATAAAGCCCATCTGATTAACTTTGGTTTTGCATCCTTTTGTTGCACATCAGATATTGATTAGCAAAATGATTAGTATGAACAATACACTTAAAACCAAGGAAATACATTTTAAATTTATTGAATGCATATATTATGGCCAGAAGCTTCATTTCATTAGTGGTTTATTTAATTTAAGCTTCATTAAGGGCCTTACTAGCATTGTTTATAGCTCGAAACATGTTGTCGCGCCTTTGTCCTATAATTGCCCCTATAACATAGTCATATGCATCACACATTAACTCAAATGTTCTCCCCCAGTCATGTGAAACAATGATGTTAGTAGTGGAAAACGTTTTCCTTACAGTGTTAAAGGCTGCTAGGTAATTCTGATTGAAATCAATCAGAACATTATTTTCTAAAAGTTGACATAAAAATTTACTAATTTTGGAGAAATCTTGAATGTACTTCGATAGAATCAACATGTTCTAGGAAACTTCTGACTTTCCTCATTGATGTGGGTGGGGATCGTTTTTTATTCACATGTAATTTGGCTAAATCTACCTTCATACCTCTCTCAGAAATTCCCTCTCCTAAAATAATTCCTTCTGTAAGATTTTTTTCTTCACAATGTCTCAGTACCTTGGCCAAATGATCTAAGAATGAATCAAATGAAGAGCCTAACACTAAAAAATCTTCCATAAATACTTATATTCCTTTCTCAATTAGGTCATAGAAGATTGAAACCATGCACCTCTGAAATGACGCAAGTGCATTACATAATTCAAATGGTATTCTTCTAAAAGCAAAATTCTCATAAGGACTCATGAATTTAGACTTTATCCTAATCCTTATGAGCTCCAGGAATTTGATGGTACTTTGGATACCCATCCAAAAATTAGAAATATGGGAGGTTTGATAGCCTATCTAGCATCTGATCAAGGAAGGGTAAGAAAAAACTATTCTTTCATGATGGTTGAGTTTTGTTTCCTGTAATCAATACATATACGCCAGTCACTAACATTTCTAGTCTGGATCAGTTCATTTTTTTATTCACTAATACAGTAATTCCTTCTTTGTTAGGAACAAAATGTATAAGGCTAACTTAGGCACTATCTATATTAGGGTAGATAATACCTGCTTCAAGGAACTTCAATACCTCCTTCTTGATGACTTCTTTGTCTCCTCTGAGGATCTGCCCTCAGCTTATGATTTTCTATATTGAAGGACTAATCACTTTATATCAGCTAGGGCCCATCCAAAAACTTTCCTAAAATTCCTCAAATTGCTCATCAATTTTCCTTCTTGTGAGTTACCTAGTTCTGAGGAGATGATAACCAACAAAGCAAAAAACTTCTCCAAGTAAACATACTTTAGATATTTGCAAAGAACCGTCATCTTAAGTTCACGGAGATCCTTAATGGAAGGAAAAAGAGGTTTACAATTTTTAATAACATCAAGTATCTCAAACCTCTCCTTGGAATTCCTTGAATTTTCTTCTACCATTAAAGAAGATTCATTTTAAATATCTATTGTTTTATCCTCGATCAAAATATGCTCATGTGGTTTAACTTCACAACACTCTCAAAATTGATGGCTTAACAACTACTCAATGAGATCCATCCTATAACATAAATCTTCATTACAGTCAGAAATAAATTTCTTAGATTTTAACACATTAAAAGCTACCTTCTGATTTTTCACTCTCATAGTAAACTCTCCCATTTGCAAGTTAATCTTTGCTCTACAGTGGCTAGGAATGGCTTACCTAGTATGATAGGGGTCTCTTTATCTTCCTCCATATCAAATAGAATGAAGTCAATAGGGAAGATAAATTTATCTACCTTCTCTAGAACATCCTCTATAATCCCCCTCAAATAAGTGATTAATTGATTATCAAGCTGAAGGGCTATATTGGTTGGAGTCACCCCTCATAATCTTGACCTCTTAAAATGAATGATGACAATAAGTTATTTTTGGCTCCTAAATCACATAAAGCCTTTCCATAGAACTTCTCTCCAATTTCACATAGAAGAGTAAGGCTTCTAGGATCCTTAAGCTTATGAAGAAGCTTCTTCTAAATGATTGCATTGCACTTCTCACTTGGTACTACCATCTCAAAACTTCAAAACTTCTTCTTCTTATTAAGGATCTCCTTCATGAACTTCACATAATTGGGCATTTGCTCTAAAGCCTCAGCAAAAGGAATGTTGATCATCAGATTCTTAAAAAATTTCCAAGAATTAAGAAAATTGTTGTTCCAACTTTTGTTTCTAGATTGTTTGAGGAAATGATGGTGATGGTCTTTCTAAGTTATTCCTAGTGGTTGAAATTGGTTTTCCTAATTCTTTGGAAAGGTCGTCCGTAAGACTTTCAATTTCCACATGCTCTTTTTCCACATTTTAATCTTTCTGGACCACTTCCTCCAATTCTTTTGCACTCCTTAACTTGCCTACCTTGATGTGCTCACAATTCTTTTCTTTAAGTTTGACCTTAGTGTTACTAGGAAGAGTTCCTTGGGGTCGGCAGCTAAGCAAGTATGCAATATGTCCCTGTTGTTTCTCTATATTCCTAATACTTCCACTTTGGCTTTGTAATTGATTTCCTATTTGCAAAAAAAAATTCTACCAAGATAGCTTATTCTCTTTAAGATATAGATTAGAGTTAAAACCAGGAGGATTAGAAGGTCTCAGGTTAGAACTATCCTGATTTTTCTAATTCCCAAAGGGGTTCGGTTGATTTCTCATGCCTTGATTATTATTCCAATAATGTTTGGGTGATTCTTATAACTGGGACTGTAGTAGTTAGAGTACGAGTTATTTGTATAGTTATTGATCTCATTAAGGGTCTCATAAGATGATGTGTTACCATTTGCATTAACCACTTGCTCGAATGAATTTTTCTCAATTACTTGTGATCCTTGAGATTGGTTCATCACAAACTGTGCTAGCTTCTTAAATATAGTAGCTACCTTGACAGTTATAATTGAAAGCATGTCAGTGTCATGTACAAATGCTACCTTTCTAGGGTTCACTCTTTTAGAAGGCCATAAAATGTTGTTGGTAGTTATTTCATATATTAGAGAATAGGCCTCATCAAATGGCTTTAACATAAGTGAGCCACAGTGACAACATCTATAATAAACCTAAGAGATCCTGCTAACCCATTGTAAGAAGTCTGGATTATCAACCAATTGGGTAATGCATGATGGGGGTACTTTCTAAGAAGTTCCTTAAATTGTTCCCAAGCTTCATAAATCAACTGATCTTCATGCTGACAAAATGAAGTGATATCATTCCTATGTTTAGCCATTTTTTATGATAGAAAATATTTATCTAGAAATTTTGTTGGGCAAATTACTCCATGTTTTAATTGATTCTAGTGCTAATGATTTTAATCACATTTTGGCTTTATCTGTCATGGAAAAAAGAAAAAGCTTTAACCTAACAATGTCATTAGAAGTACTATTCTAGCAAAATGTGGTGCAAAGTTCTAAGAAACTCGCTAAATGTAATTTGGATCCTCAGACAGAGTTCCCCCAAATTGGTTATTTTGCATCATTTGTATGATAATAGGTTTTTCCTTAAATGTGTTAGCTTCTACTAAAGAACTTGAATGATAAAAGGAATATCATCTGTTATAGGGTTAGCATAGGCTCTTAAGGTTTATTGTGCAAATGGATGTTCAAGGGTTGGTTCTTGAATTTCTTTGTTATTATGTAGATTGTTCGCTATGTCTCCTACAAATTATTCAAGTCTCCTTTATTTTCAACTTTTTGTGATAGTTATTTGTAGCTTAAAATCATATGGTGCAATTCTCGTAGGTCTTAAACTATGCATACACGAACAAGATATTCTTAAAAGTTCGCAAAATCAAACAAAAAATATTTTTGGTTTTTCTTTGTTTTTCAAAAACAATAAAAACAATAACAAATTAACAATTAACACTATAAGTTTTCTAAGTCTAAGACCTCAAATTTCAACTAAAATTTTCCTAAATTAAATCATCGTACTTCCTTAGCAACACTTCCCGGTGTAGCCACACACTAGGGATTCAAGTAAGTGCATGTGCTATATTAGTAATCTTAAATTTTAGAGTCCAAAATTTTGATCCCAGAGGGAGCGAAGAAATTAGACTTAGGAAAAGTTCTAGCTTACTGATTTTATTCCTTGGAATATTTAAAATTTCTTAAGTTCAATAATCTAACCTACTATCTCATAACAAACAACAAATTTAAATCCTACACAACTAGTCCTACTTAATGTGGTTTGGACTGATAAATATCATGTTCATAAGATACCCACCCTTTTAATAATGTAAGTGGCTTACAGGAAATGTAAAGTGTAAATTAAAAAAGTCTAGTGATAAATAGGAGTGTCACTCTTCTTTATCGTCTCTTGAGTGCATGTCAAAGCATATTTCACTAACATTTATATCTCCCTAAAAGGAATATCAACCTATTTCAATGTGACTAAACTAGTTGAATCTACCATTGTTCCATCGAGTCATTATAGTCACAATGTATTTTAACATTTCCCTTAGACATAATGAAAAGTAAATGACGATATAAAGGTTAATCATAACACTTTAAAATTAGAAGCAATTTAGAAGCACTTTACATTCCTATGTATTTAAGAATAATAAGAAATAAAGAATAATAAGAAAAACACCACAAAAAATCATTTAAAGAAGAGAAATACACTATCTAATGTTTATAAAACAAATACAACAATAAAGACTAATAAGACTTATCTTCCTCTCCCATACAATGATTTGAAGATGCCCAATCAATTCTCTTATTTACTCATTTTCTAATGTTGTTGAATTTTTTTTTCCTCTGGTCTAAGAGAAGAATAAGAAACTCTACAGCAAACTAAAACCTCAAATGACCAACTTTCATCAATCATAAATCCTAGCTGCATCAATCTTCCCCAAAGGTCCTCAATCTCATAAATGCCTGATACATTGCTATTTATAAACTCTATTGCTTAGCATGAAAATCACTACACATTTGATATGTCCTATAATGAAGCTAAAATAGTTCACATGCCCTAATTCTATGTGCAGGTGTTTCACGCAAGTGTAAGTGTCATATTATTAACATCAAATTTTGAGTCCAAAATATCGACCCCACAATTTCTAGCCTACTAAAATTGATTTTATCTTAGAAGTAAAGTTGGTCTTAATTTGTGCTAATTAGTCCTACTGAGTTACAAAATAATCTTAAAGTTTTACTTTTATATAAATTCTATTAAATATATTTGAGTTGGTGAAAATCAAGTTATAAAGCTACCCTCTCTTGCAAAAATATAAGTGGTGTGTAGAAAAGGAATATTTTAAATTGTAATTATGGCTTGTGAAAAATAGGAGCAACTCTCTTCTTCTCCCTCACCCAAGTGCATAATGAAGTTTGGTTAGACTGGTTTTAATTCCTTAAACCCTAATTTTAGCCCATCCAAGATTATTTTCCTATCTATTTGCATCTCCCTATTGCTTACTATTACTTCATACCCTATAGTTTAATGTGAATACTCTAGTCGTTCTTCCACAGCTCTCTAGATTCATTATGGATCACAACACATTTTAACTAATCATTTAAACAAAATGAAAACTAAATGAAGCTTTGAAGAATACTCGACAAATTAAATAATAAAAGCCAATTTTAAAAGCATTCTACAATTACATACAACCTACTTATTCATCACAAGAGAAAAGGTAAAAAGACTACCCACAAAGCATAGAGAAAACACAACAACAAAACCTCAAAAAATAAAAGCAATAGAATTGTGTTTACAAAAAATTACAATACAAAAGAGAACACAATACTTAGCTTTTCCACTTTACAAAGCGCTGAAATTTTCTCTCCAAAGAAACTCCAAATCCCCACTGCAGTACTGAGTGTCTTCCCTCCAATACAACTATCTAATCTCATCAAACTCTCCAAGGAAAAGAAAATCTAACTTAGAATCTAACCCTAGACTTCATATAAACTTATTTTTTCTTTCTATAGAAGTTTTTTTTCCTCTTAAAAGATATCATTAGAAGCCCCTAGATCATCTACATAACTGTCTAAATTGTGTTGGAGTAAGTACTCAAAATTGCTCGATAGTTGCAGGCGCCTAAATACCATAGGGATGGGACCTAGGTGCCAACCTCTCTATTTGCTAGTTTGGGCACGGACACCTAGGTGCCCAAGAAAGTGGTTCCAAGGCACTTGTTATAAGTGCCTAGGCACCCAATGGCTGGCGCCTAGGCACCAGTCCCTTAGCTCCTTTTTGCTCCACGTCACTTCCTCTTCACTCAGTTTCTTCTCCACTCTGTTCCACCTTTGCTAATTGTTGTACCAACAAGAAAAACATAAAAATACCCTTGTTTTAAGTGCAATTTTATATAAAAAAATGTACAAAATATGAAGAAATTATGTATACTTTTCTACACTTCAAATTACCCAAACGTAAACGTTACTTGTCCTTAAGTAACACTAACATATTAAAACCATTTAAATTTAGTTTGAGGAAGTGGATTTCATTAAAAACAATTCAATTTTGCTTAAAAAAAATTCATAATATAGTTTTTAATAATTCTAGTAAGCAAGTTCAATCCTAGTATATTAAAAAACCTTTCATTCAAATATGAAAAGCCGATTTTATTTTTTACTTTTAAAAAATAATTACTATTTGTTAACTAAGGTACCTTAAATGGTGTAAAAATAGAATTTAAGCTCTCCATTTAAAATGACTTACTATTACATCTTACATATATGTAGCTTTGTAATGTGATGTAGCTTTAACTTCAAAAAGAATCCAGTGAAACCAATTTTTTATTAGGCTTCTCTTCAAGCTTCTCCCCACTCAATATTTTTCTTTTAATCACTTTTTTCCTTGCTTTAGAATGTTTATTTCATTCCTTAGCATAAATTTTGGGAGGATTATTATGTTTGTGTATCTCAAACCTTTCCCTGCAAATCCTTGGATTTTCTTCCATCATTAAAGCATATTCATCCGAAATTTCCATCATTTCATCCTCGATCAAAATATTATCTTGTGGTTTAGCTTCACAACACTCTCAGAATTGATTGCTTAACAAACGATCAATGAGATCCATCCTATAACATGAATCTTCATTACGATTAGAAGGGAGTTTCATAGATTTTAACTTAATAATAGTTACCTCCCGATCGTTCACTCTTAAAGTTAAAACTCCTTTTTGCAAGTCAATCATTTCTACAGTGGCTAAGAAAGGTATGCCTAGTATGATAGGGGTCTCTTTATCTTCATCTATGTCAAATATAATGAATTCAATAGGGAAGATAAATTTATCAACCTTCACTAGAAGATTCTCTATAGCCCACCTCAGATAAGTGATCAATTAAATCAACAAGCTGAAGGGTTACAGTAATAGGAAATGCCTCTCCTATTCCTAACCTCTTAAATATGGTCAGTGGTATATGGTTAAGACTGGCTCCTAAATCACATAAAGCCTTCTCGTAGAACTTTTTTCCAAGGGTACATGGAATATTAAAGCTCCCAAAAACCTTAAGCCTCTAATGTATCCACTTCAAAATGATAACGCTGCAATCCTTGTTGAGTGTTACCATCTTATAATCTCCAAACTTATTTTCACATTGCTAGACATTTGTTTTCCTTCATGAACTTCACATTGCTAGACATTTGCTCAAAATCCTCAGTAAAAGGAATGTTGATCGTTGCCTCTTAATAACTTCCAAGAATCGAGAAAATCGTTGATCCTAATTTTTTTTCTAGAGTCTTTCGAGGAAATGATGGTGGGAATCTTTTTAAGTTATTCCTAGAGTTTGAGACTAGTTTTCATAAATCTTTTGAAAGGTCTTCCATAGGCCATTCAGGTTCCACATGTCTTTCTCCACTTTATAATCTTTTGGGATAACATCCTCCAACTCTCTTCCACTCCTTAACTTCGCTACCTTCACATGATCACTATTTCTTTCTTTATGTTTGACATCAGTGTTACTAGAAAGAGTTCCTTGCATTCTACTACTACGTGAGTTTGAAATCTGGCACTGTTGGTTATTTATATTCCTAATCGTTGCACTTTGGCTTTGTAACTGATTTCTCATTTACAAAAATTCATCCCAAGACAACTTTTCCTTAAATTATTGGTTAGAGTTAAAACGAGGAGGGTAAGAAGACTCAGGTCAAAACTACCCTGATCGGTCCAATTCTCAAAATTGTTTGGTTGATTAATCACCCAATGTTGGTTACTACCCCTTAATTTTTATTCTAACTAAAGTTGTTAAAATAAGGGTTGTTCATTGATCCCAACTATTTATATGCAATAGTAGAACATATTTTTTTTACTTATCTTTCCTTACTTTGCAACAATACCAAAAACTTAATCCTGGAGAAAATAAAAATTTAACTTCTTTACTTAATATATATTGAGATTTTATGCGAGTATACGTATCGTTATCAAGTAATATAAAACTTTTTGACTAAGCCCCAAAAATCGAACCCACAAGGATTGTTCACAGTATGTGATAATTAAGTAACAAACTTTCTATTTTAAAAAGAAAAATAATTAAATTATCGTTTTTATCACAAGAATGAAATTTAAACTCTTTTTGGTATTTTTATTATTTAAAAATGAAATAAAAACTTATTAAAGAAACCTTGAGTTTATATAAAATAAAAACAGTGAATACAAAATATCTTTCTCCTTATAATGAATTAGTAATAAGAATACCCTTACTAGAGATGCTATAAAGAACATTGACTAATTTAAAGTTTGAATAGTTCTGAAGGCCGGTTAGGCAGAAAAGATACTTGCTCTCACTCTAGAGTTTCCTCAGTTCCCTCCACCTGGAGGCTAACATCTCGTATCAAAACCTAAAAAAATAAACCAAGTTGGGGGCTTTAGCCTGCCACTCTAAAGTCCTCTAACTCTACATCCCTCAAAGATTATTTTCCTATTTATTTGTACTTAATCATATGAACTACCTTCTCATTCACACAATCTCATGTGATTCATACCAATTGTTGACTGAGACAATACCAGCCCAACTCTTACATGTTCTCACAATAAATTTTAACATCTAGATTGGCCAGATCAAGAAGTAAATGAAATGCATGGAATTAAACCATCACAACTTCTTCCAACATTAAAGATTAATACTCTCCACAACTTTCATTCAAAACTTTAATTACTTATCATTTTAAGGAGAAAGATAAAAAAGCCTACTCAAAATCCATGGAGAAAACAAAACCACACTTTAGTTTAAATATAGAAATCATTGTCAAACCAACAAGAAGTCTCGATTAAAAACAAAAGTAGTTTAAACCAAAAATAAAAGCCTATCTCAAATCCTCCACCAAGCTCTTGAAGTTCCTTTGAATCTATTATCTCTTACAACACTCTTAACTCTCAAAATAAAACTAAGAAAAAAGGAAAAATAAATTTGTTGTGCTTGAAATTTTCTCCAAAAGCTTCTCTATGAACTTTTTCAAGAACTTTTCAAGACTTTTCAGGACCCCCAGGACTCTTTAGGACCTTCTTTCATAATTTTCCAAGAGGTGCATTGGTAACTCTTCAAAATGTGTCCTGATTCAATGTATTTACCAAGGGATGCCTCTTTTCAGAAGTCCTTTAATTATATTTTCGTCCTTGGTGGTTTTAACCGTCAATTTTAGCCAATAGGTGCCTCTAATGTCTATTCAAAATTCATCAAATTCAATTAACCTATCAAGTAACTGTCACTGGCACGTAAGAACGGGGCCCTAGTGCTTAGGCACGACCTTCTTTGTTTCATCAGCGCTTAAACGCCGGTTTTGGCGCTGATGCGCCAAAATACTTTTGCACCATTTTTTTCATTTTTACTCCAAATTTGATACGTTTTCACTCATTTTAGCATTTTTCACCTTTTTACTTGTACCTGAAAGAAAAACACACAAATACCTTTCATGAAAGTGCAATATCTAAAAAATAAGTATAAAAATGTGTCTAAAAACCCCATATATTTTAGTGTATCAAAATCCCCAAAACATAAATGTTACTTGTCCTCAAGTGACACTTCAATCTTTAAAAACCACTTAAGTATGATTATGCATAGGAGTTTGTTTAAGAGTTTCTAAAAGTTTATTCAAGAAATATAGAAGTCTAATTTAAAAAAACTTCTAGTGAATGAGACAAACTTAAAGTTTATAAATCCTTAAAGTGAAGAAGTATAAAAAATATGAGTTCCTATCTAATTCAGAAATACTTGTAGATTTTCCAAATATAGAACTTAGGCATTTTATTTTCTTCACTTAAAAATTTTTATTAAGTATAATTTTACTTACTGTATTATATCCTTAAGCTTAAGAATTTCTCAAGTTTTATACTTTAAAAAGATCAGATGTGGAACTAATTTTTGATTAGGAACTAATTCTCAAGCTCCTCCTTCCTTTTTCAACTTTTCTTTTCTTTTCTTTTCTTTTCTTTTTCTTTTTATTTTTCTTTTTCTTTGTCTTTCTTTCTTTTTTCTTATTAGACAAGGATTACTTTATTTAGATAGGCCTTTAATGGTTTTGAATTCCACTCTTCTTTTCCTAAAGCAAAAATTTGATATTTTTTTTAATTAAAATTATAATAATAGATATTGAAAATTATTTTTAATAAAAGAAATTTAAGTTTAAAAAAAAAAGGTCTAATCCTTCAATATTTTTAAAAAATACAATATCTCCTACTAAAGATAATTAAATAATATTTATCGTTTCTATAGTTAAGAACTTTTAACTTTAAATTTTTCTACATCACTTATAAAATTTTAACTAAATTTTCTTACTCATTTCTATAATCAAAATTTCACTTCCCTAATATAACTTCATATACATGATCATTTTTCTTTTCAAATAAAATTCATTTGTAGCTCATTTGAGAATAAATAAAATTCATGTTTTGAAAATATTTTTCATTCCCACCCAAACTTAAATTTTTAACAAGATTAAATAGTTTAGCATAAGATATATATAAGTAGTAATAAAAATTGAAGTAACATGCTTGCAGGAATTTTTGTACCCTAATTATACAAGTAAAAAACTAAAAACAGGAGTAAGATTAATTTTTTATCAAATTTCTTACTTTTTAACTTATAGAGATTCATTAGACTTCTAAGTCGTGAATACTGACTGATCTCGACTTACTGCTTATATGCAACGTATAAAAATAATTTTGATTATAATTTTTTACTTATATTTCCTTAGTTTGCAATAAAACCAACAACTTGATCCTAAAGAAACATAAGAATTTAACTTTTAATTTATATATATTAGGATACTACGTAAGTATATGCATCGTTATCAAGTAATATAAGACTTTTTGATAAAGACCTGAATATCAAACCCACATGGAGATTATGCAATATGCACTTTTAAAAACTTTCTATTTTAAAAAGACAATTATTTAAACTAAAGATGATTCTTGCAGTAATGAAAATTTAAATATTTTTGGTATTTTCAATATTTTGATAGAACAATAACAATTTAAAAAGATAACTAGAGTATTTGCAGAAGAAAAGTACTAAAGATGAAAAATATATTTCTTCTTATCATGAATCAGTAATATGTAATAGGAATTATGTTATGAATATAAGAAAATTGTGTTGTGCCAAATAGAAGCAATAATATTCTTTACTCTTACTAGAGATGCTATAAAGAACATTGGCTACTTTAAAAGTTTGAATAGTTCTGAAGATCAGCCAGGCAGGGAAGATACTAGATCTCACTCTAGAGTTCCCTCGATTCCCTTTACTTGGTGGCTAACATTGTAGTATCAGAACCTAAAACAATAAACCAAGTTGGGGGCTCTAACCTGTCACTTTAAAGTTCTCTGACTCTACACCCTTCAATGAATATTTCCTTATTTATTTGCACTCAGTCATATAAACTACATTCTCATTCATACAACCTCGTGTGATTCTTTCCAATTGTTGACTGAGACAATACCAGCTTGGTTCTTACATGTTCTCACAATAAATTTTAAATCTGGATTGGCCAAATCAAGAAGTAAATGAAGTGTATGGATTTAAATCATCACAATTTCTTCCAACATTAAAGACAATACTTTCCACAACTTCCATCCAACACTTAATTTCTTATCATTTTAAGAAGAAAGATTAAGAAAACTACTCAGAATTCATGGAGAAAACAAAACAACACTTTAGTTTAAAAGTAGAAATCATTGTTAAACCAACAACAAGTCTCAATTAAAACCAAAAGTAGTCTAAAAATAAAAGATAAAAACTTATCTCAAGTCCTCCACCAAACTCTTGAAGTTTCTTTGAATCTCTTCTCTTTTAAAACACTCTCATTATAAAAACTAAAATAAAAAGGATAAAATAAATATGTGATGCCTGAAAATCTCTCTGAACTTACTCTCCAATTCAAGAACTTTCAAAAATTTCTCTTTTCAAGCACACTTCAAAGACTCAATCTTCATTCATTTATAAACCTCCAAAAGGTGCCTTGGTATCTCTTCAAAATATGTGTTGATTCGATGTATTTCTTCAAGAGATGCCTCCTTTTGCAATAATTTTCGTCCATGGTGGTTGTAACCACCTATTAAGCCAATGGGTGCCTTAAAAACCTCTTCAAAATTTGCAAAAATCAAATTTACTCTTCCAATAACTGCCACTAGCACTTAAGCGTGGGGCCTTTGAAGCTTTGGTGCGGCCTTCTCTATTTAACCGGCGCTTAGGCACCAAAAGACTCTTGCCCAATTTTCTCCTATTTGCTCCAAATTAGATCCTTTTTCACTCATTTAAGCATTTTTCACTTTTTTACCTGTACTTGAAAGAAAAAACACACAAATATCTTCCATTAAAGTGTAATATCTAAAAAATAGGTATAAAAATACATCTAAAAATACTATATATTTTAGGCGTATCAAAATCCCCCAAACTTAAAATGTTACTTGTCCTCAAGTGACACTTCAATCTTTAAAAACTAGATAAGTATGATATGTATATGAGTTTCTTTAGAAGTTACTAAAATTTAGATTTAGAAATATAGTAGTCCAATTTAGAAAAAATATTTAGTAAATGAGACCAACTTAAAGTTTAGAAATTTCTTAATGTTAAGAAAGATAAAAATATGAGTTCCTATCTAATTCAAAAATATTGTAGATTTTCCAAATTTAGAATTTAGTCCTTTTATTTTCTCTACTTAAAAATTTTTATTTTAAATAGTTTTATTTACTATATTATATCTCTAAGCTTAAGAGTTTCTCTATTCTTATACTTTAAAAAGATCAAATGTGGAACCAATTTTTGATTAGGCACTATTCCTCAAGCTTCTCCTCCCTAACTTTTTCTCTTTTTCTTTTTCTTTTACTTTTTCTTCTCTTCTTTTTTTTGTCTCTTTTTTTTTTGCTTTTTTTTTCTTTTCTTTTCAGACAAGAATTACTATATTTGGATAGACCTTTAATAATTTTAAATTTCACTTCTCCTTTCTTAAAACAAAGTCTTGATATAAGTCTTTTACTTATAAATATAATAATAGTTTTGAAAATTATTTTAATAAAAGAAATTTAAGTATGAAAAATAAAAGTCTAAATTATCTAAATTTTTTTAAAAAATAATTTTTCTTACTAAAGATAGTTGCACTATATTAAACATTTTCTACACTAAAAATTTTTAACTTAAAGTTTTTCTTCATTACTAAAAAATTTCAACTAAAATTTCCTACTCATTTCTAAAATCAAAATTTACTTCCCTAATATAACTTCATATACATAATCATTTTTTTCTTTTCAAATCAAATTCACTTGTAGCACATTTGAGAACAAATAAAATTCCAGTTTTGAAAATATTTTTCATCCCCCCAAATTTAAATTTTTAACAGATTAAACATTTTAGCATCAGTATATATAAGAAAAAATGAAAATTTAAAATAATATGCTAACAGGAATTTTTAAACCCTAATGATACAAGTAGAGAATATAAAAAAAGGAGTAAAATTATTTTTGATCAAATTTTCTAATATTTTCATTTCAATTCAACCAGTAGAGATTCAATAGACTTCTAAGCAGTGGGTATAAACATAAAAGCAAACTAACACACTAACTTTGACTTCACAATCTAAACATAAAAACAAACACACAAACATGATAAAAAAATAGGGTAGCAGTTTCTGAAATTTAAATTTAATATCTAAGTTAGCAAGATTTTTAATCTTTTCAAAAGACATATAATTAAGTAAAGTTCTAAACTAACTAAATCTCAAAAGTCACAATAGTTACTACCATAGAATTTAAAAACAAAATATTAACTAACACAAACATCATAACAACAATAAATAAGAAAATCTAAAACACAACACATAATCAAAATCAACACACAGATGCAAATGTAGCAGTACCAAGACCACATAGTCCTCAACATAGTACAAACATAAAAATCTCTCATTCCTACTCCCCATCTTCTGAATCACAGCTATACCATTTATCTGCAGGCTCGTAATAATGATATCGAGGATATGGAGGAAATTGCACTCTTGGTTCACATCTAATTAGGTTCTCCAGAGATGAGTGGAATTTCTCTTCATAATGACTCTTTCTCCTACTATATTTATCAGTATGATCTACAAAATGCTCTAAATTCTGAACTTTATTAGCGGTAAAGTTAATATTGTCCATCATCTTTTGTAATAATGCGTCTCGGGTCTCAGTAGACTCACCTCTAAATGTAGAAGCACGTGAGGTAGATGGTCTAGATGTAGAAGCAACAAAGGTAGAAGCAACAGACGTCTCTGATCCATAACTCCTAGAAAATCCTCCTCTCTAGCCAAAAATAGAATGCTCAGAATAAGTCTTCACATTCACCTTAGTGATGGCGTTAGAGGTAACAATACTTCTTCCCAGCTATCATATTTAACTTCAGACTGCTCACACAAAGAAAAGATCAAGGAAGTGAATCCCATACTCGCAGTAGTAAAAACTGTGGCAAACTGATGATAATCTGATAAATCAAAGCTCCAATGTTGATGAGCTTTCCGTCTTGAATACAATAATTTAACGTTGCTTTTTCTCTGGTCACTTCACTGAGATGATTTGTTTGTAGCAGATGAGCAGAAATAAAATAGTGTCAAGACTTTGAAGGTGCACATAACTTTGAAGTTGGAAAATTGACTCTCCTTTCATTAGTGATCTTCCAAAGTCCTCTTCCAACAGTCAAGTAAGAAATAATCTCATCTAGCTCCGGCTCAGTCAGACTATAATTTTCATAAAAACATAAGGTGTAAGGTGGTAGAGGATAGAACAAGTTGATTACCTCCCGTGAAAAAAGTACCAACTTTCCTTGAACCATAACTCTATCGTCTTCAGCCTCAGGGAGGTTAGTATAGAACTCCCTAGCAACAGAAATAACGACAACAACAAAAAAACACAGAATTATTCCCACTATCGGCGAATAATGAGATCTTCCACTTCTCCACCTGGATTCCTAAAACACCACTCCTAATCAGTTTCCGTGATTGCAACACATCACTATACCGAACCTGAGCCTTCGAACTAACAAATTTACTCGAATCGAAAGGGCTCTTTCCTTTACTCCTCTTCATTCTTGTTGTCATTCTATAAATTTTATAAATTCCAAAAATAACTTCAAAAATCAAGTCTAAATTACTAAACTAAACTTCCAAAAGCACAAACTATACTTCCCATGTAATTTCCATAGAATTTTCCTCATTTTTCACCATGAATAGCAGATCTTCGAATTTCTCCAAAATGTGCTCAAAATACATGGTGAAAATCCAAAATTTTTCCATAGAGGTAAAGCTCTTACCTCAAGGAACTTTGATCTAGCAAATTTCACGTGATTCCACCAAGAAAGCTTCACTTTAGATGTGCCCTAGCCCTAAAAAATCACAAACTCAAAAGGTTGAAGGTGACAGTGGTGTTAAAAATGGTGATTTTCAGGCTGAAATTTCACTTTTAACTGTTCGCTAACTGATTTTTGTGAATCGGAGCTTAAGCGTGGATAAGTGGCGCTTATGCGCCTGCTTCTAGGGTTAGCTCAGGCTTAAGCGTGAGAAGTGGTGCTTAGGCGCTAGTGCACAATTTTCAAAATTTTTAAATTAAAGTATGATGTACTACTTGCATAAGTAAACCCTCCTAAATGGTCTTATAGCACTTAAGTGACTATTTTCAACTTCCTATAACTCCCCTCTCTCTCAAAATTCTTCATAATAACTATTTCAATTTGATGCTAAAAATAATGCAAATTTTCACACAAACAAACTTATATCAATTCACAAATGAGTACAAATACAATTAACACATAATTCTCACTCCAAATAGTCTCAGATGAGAAAATTTCCTAAATTCAAATACTTAACACTCATATTACAATTAAACTCATAAAAAGTCATAAACACTAAAAACAAACACTAACGTGTAAACAAAATGACTCCAATTGAATAAAATCAAACATAGGACTTAATTCCACTCTTCATTTGATAGAACAAACTCAGGTCTTTCATTAGTCTCTCTTGGGGCAATTGGAATATAAAGTTGATAAAATGGATGGTGGTGACATGCTCTAATACAATCTTCTTCAATCCTCTTTTGCTTAGGAAACATCTCCTTACCCTCTTCCTCTATATAATTAGTGTGGCTAAATTGCATTTTCAATTGCCATCCAATATGCTCAAGATGTGCATGAATCTCCAATACCATAATCTCTAGCAAAGACATGGTGTTCTCAATTTTGTTGATCTTCTCTAATATCCCTTCAATACTAACGGCTAATAAACTGTTATACATCTCTTATGCACTTTGACTAATGAATTTCTTCCTCATGGTCTCTTCCTTCTTCTTCAAATCCATCTCCCATGAAGACATCATCCCAAAATCTCTCTCTCTCTCTCTTAGACTTTAGGGCTAGAAATGATATGGGTGAAATTTCTTCACAAAATTATTCCATTCATAGGCCTAAATCCTTCCAATAACTCCTAGGCACGTATAAGAATTGCGTTGGCATGTTTTTGCAATTTAATTGGTAGTTTTCCCTTCTAGAATCTGAATTTTGCACAAGTATTGAAACTGCCGCGCTTAGCGGCAAATCTGGCGCTTAAGAGCCAGTGCACATTTTTTGTACTAGTCAACTTAACGTCCAAATTCTTATTCTAACATGTCTAAATCACTAAATAAAATCTTAAAATCAATACTAACATATAATAGTCTCAAAAATACTACCCTAATTTTCTTAATCACACATAAAACAACAATCAAAACAAAAACACTCTGATAATTATGGGTTGTCTTCCATAAAGCGCTTGGTTTTACGTCGTCAACCCAACTTAACCAGTGCTTATTCTGGTTGACCCAACTTCATTCCGTCATTAAACTTATGCTGACCCTTTATAAAATAAAGTTTTAGTCTATGTTCATTAACTTTAAATATTTTCTCAGCTTTAGGATCTTTAATATCCACATCTCCAAAAGGATAAACTTTTATCACAATAAATGGGCCCATCCACTTGGACTTACTTTAGCCTGGAAATAATCTTAACCTTGCATTATATAGCAAAACTTGTTTCCCTGGCTGAAAATTTTTTGTAAGAATCCTTTGATCATGCCACATCTTCATATTTTCTTTGTAAATCTTAACACTCTCATAAGATTCATTCCTTATCTCTTCAAGCTCCTTTAATTGTAATAATCATTTCTTATCATCATCTTTCAAATTATAATTGAACTTTTTATTCGCCCAATATGCTTTATGCTCAAGTTGAACTGTTAAGTGACAAGCTTTCCTAAATATTAGCCTATATGGGGACATTCCTATAGGAGTTCTGTATATAATCCTATAAGCCCACAAAGCATAGTCAAGTTTGATTGACTAATCCATTTTTGTAGGATTCACAGATTTTTCCATAATTTTTTTAATTTCCTGATTGAATAAATCAGCCAAACCAATTGTCTAAGGATGATAAACAGTAACAATCCTATGATTTGTATGATGTTTCCTTAATAACTTTTCCATTATGGCATTTCTGAAATGACTTCCCCCATCAATAATGATAACTCTCAGCATCCCAAATCTACAAAATATGTTTGTTTTAAAAAATTTTGCAACACTTTGAGCATCACATCGAGGTAAATCAACCACTTCTATCCATTTGGATACATAGTCCACTGCTAACAAAATATATAAATTTCCGAAAGATGGTATAAATGGTTTCATGAAATCTAATCCCCAAACATCAAATATTTCAACTTCTAGTATATAATTGAAGGGTATCTCATTTCTTCTAGAATATTTCCTACTCTTTGACATCAATCATAAGTTCTGATATAAGCAGTAACACCTCTAAAGTCTATAGGCCAACGAAATCCAGATTGTAAAATTTTGTATGTTGTTTTATCAACACCAAAATGTCCCCCAAAATCAGAATCATGAAATTTTTGAATAAGCTCATAAGTTTCTTCTAATGGTACATATCTGCAAATAATCAGATGCTTTCTTTGTTTATATAAAAATGGGTCATCCCAAAAATAAGTCTTAGCTTCAGAAATAAATTTCCTCTTCGGTTGGTATGTCATTCCATAGGGTATAATATCACTAACAATAAAGTTGACAATGTTGACAAACCACAGAACACACCACTCATTAATAGTGAACAATTTTTCACTTGGAAAATGTTCATTAATTTCTTTTTCAAAACAGAGTGGTTTTTCTAACTCAAGCTTGGACAAATGATCAACAATTTGATTTTCAATCCCTTTTCGATCTACTATTTCAAAAGCAAATTCTTGCGAAATAAGAATCCATCTTATAAGTCTAGGTTTAACATCCTTCTTTTTCATTAAATACTTAATTGCAAAATTATCTGTATGCCCTACACAATGAGTTTTAGTCAAATATGATCTTAACTTTTTAAAAGAAATATTATTGCTAATAACTCTTTTTCAGTAGTTGTATAATTAATTCGAGTTTCGTTAAAAGTTTTACTAGCATAGTAAATAACTTTAAAAATTTTATCATATCTTTGTCCTAAAACAACTCAAATAGCATAATCACTAGCATCATACATCAATTCAAAAGGTTTTCCCCAGTCTGGTGAAACTATAATTAGTGTAGCGATTAATTTTTCTTTTAATATCTTAAAAGCTTTTAGGCATTCCTCATCAAAATTGAAAATTGTATCTTTCTCCAGTAAATGACATAAACGCTTAGCAATATTTGAAAAGTCTTTAATATATCTCTTGTAGAATCCAGCATGTCCTAAAAAACTCCTAATTTCCTATACATTTTTTGGATAAGGTAAATTAGCAATCACTTGAATTTTAGCAGGATCTACTTCCATACAATTTTCTGATATTTGATGACCTAATACAATTCCTCCTACTATCATAAATTGACATTTTCCCTAATTAAGGACTAAATTTATTTCTTCACGATGCTTAAGAATTTTGGATAAATGTTCTAAACACGAGTCAATTGAAGTTACAAACACTGAAAAGTCGTCCATGAATACTTCAATCCCTTTTTCAATCAAATCAAAAAAAAATTTCGATCGTACATCTTTGAAATGTGGGAGGGGCATTACATAAACCAAAGGGCATTCTTCTAAAAGCAAAAGTACCATAAGGACTGATAAAATTTGTTTTCTCTTGATCCTCAGGAGATATTTGAATTTGATGATACCCAGTATATCCATCCAAAAAATAAGTATTTATGCTGAGCTAGTCTATCCAACATTTGATCTAGAAAGGGTAATATAAAATGATCTTTTTAAGTGGCAAGATTTAATTTTCTATAATTAATACATATTTTCCACCTCGTAACTTTTCTAGCGGGTATTCACTTTTTATGTTCATTCACAGTTACAGTTACTCATCCTTTCTTAGGAAAGCAATGAATTGGACTAACCCATGCACTATCTGAAATAAGGTAAATAATTTCAGCATTTAACTATTTTAAAATTTCTTTCTTTATAACTTCTTTCATAACAGGATTCAGTCTCCTTTGAGGACCAACCCATATGAATTCTATGCATATAAATTGAAGGACTAATTCCTTTAATATCAGCAATTACCCATCAAAGGCTTCCTTAAAATTTTTTAAAATTTTTATCAAACTTCCTTCTTCTTCCATTATTAATTTTGAGGAAATTATAACTGGTAAAGTAGAGGAAT